>JAVJAQ010001252.1:347500-488073 GCA_032362365.1 Zygogramma bicolorata
CTTCTGATTGTTTAGAAATTTCGTCTACAACTATAAATAAGACAGACATAATTCTTATCCCATCTGACCATTGAAACAAAGTGAGCGTCGGAAATACCACGTAAAATTGAATTCACAGCTGTGGTTGAGCTCTGTCATCAGTCATCATAGCAGATTTACGGTTTATATCAAACATCGAAACTAATAAACATTGCCCGGCTAGCGGCGATTTTCTAAAAATATCGATCGAATATTCACAGATCTCTTTTATAGCTTGTTTATCGTTTTCCAGTTTGACCAGCATTTTTTTACGTTACACACAGTACTCTGCATTCTAGATATTTGGTGAAATAATATAATGAATAGTATATTATGCAATGATCATGTAATGATGGTTATTAATACAAGAGCTTTAACCGGGATACGAAACGAGCCGAAGGTGAGTTTCGTATGGCTTATGCGAGTGTATTAATAACCATTACATGAGAGTTGCATACACTAATTTATCTAGACCTGATGAATAGGAAAGAACCTTAAATATTATATTTATATTTGTATTGAACAAAATGATACTAATTAAACGCATTTCTTTGAAGAATTCTACAAATTCCATAATTGTAATCAATGGTATTATTTCGAAAAATAAAACAATAAGAAACGAAAAGATCAAAAATTAAAAAAAAAAATACCCGAGGCCGGAATCGAACCTATGTCTCTTCCAACTAGTCCTACTCACGAATAGGTATAATCTCAGCGCCTTAGACCGCTCGGCTACGGAGAACCCAGAAAATTTGATTGAAAAATTGAATAAACCATGCATTTGTCAAATGAAGAATCTAATCTGTCTAACTGTATTTCTGCAGGTGAAGGTGTCGAAGGTGATTCTCCCATATCGCTGGTATCAGACATTTTATTATGATTATCGAAGTTTGGCTATATTCTTAAAAAATTCAATATCCATACCGATTTTTACTTGACAAACGTCGATAGCAGAGCATGCACATCATGCTTGATTGAAAAATAATGGGTTTCTATTGGTTGAAAATCTGTATCGTTATGAAAAAACGGCATAGTAATGGATTTCGTTATAAAACGGGTTGTGGGCATAAGTATAAGTGTATTATTAGAGTACGGGTGTAGATAAAAATTGTTATAAGACGTGTATGACAATGAAAACAACGATAATCAAAATTTCAATCAATTCTGAGACAGAATATAAAGCCAAGAAAAAATATTTCATTTTTCAAGTGGCCTTTTTTCAATCGAAATACTTATCCACTCTGATCCTACCTAATTGCATACATTTTCATTAAACGGAATCGTTGATTCTTTCATTTTCATAAAATTGATTTTTCTTGGCTTTTCCACGAAGCATAAAATACCTACTTCCGCCCGTATTACAAGAAACAAACTAACATCGACCGCACCTGTTCCGAACGAACATAACTAACTCTCGTCAAATAAAATAACACGTGAAAGTTTTTCTCTCGTTCGCCGGTCGAGCCAACCAACCAGCCAGTCGGCAGATGCTCATTATCGAATGAATTATTTAAGAGCGCCATAATAGAGAAATGGAAAAGTTTTATTTCATCGAGTGAACGTCCCGAATAAATAATTAATTTGACGATGTGGCGTAACCGTCGAGTCATCGCTGCTAGTAATAAATTGCCCGCTTAGTCATTTGTTCGTCGGTTTTTTATTCAAATTAGAAGGACAGGAAATCGGGTCCTAGAGATTGAAACGAATAGGCGATTGGATAATCTGGCGATTTAGAAAATAAAAATACCGATGTTTACGTTTCTTTCTGATCGGTAAACTGTATTTTTTTATGCGTCACTTCCAATTCATTTTCATTTGAAGTAACATGAAACGAAATCAGAAGCTTTAATTGCTAAGTCCTGAAATAACTTTGTGGTGTTTACTCGGAGCATTTGGAATGTCTGAAGTTGTTAATTATTCTGAATCATAGTTCTACGTCTTTAGACATCATCCGAAAGATTACTAATTCAGCAAATAATTCAACCACAATAACAATTGACGGTTGAACGTAGTATATAATTATTGTTTACGCAAACAAATCAATTCTCGGAGAAGTGTATTCGACTGCGATAGACAATTAAATCAGAAGAAATGTTTTCATCGCCTTATCGGAGCTTCAAATGAATGATGAAGTGTTTTTCAAGAATATCTCAATTTCTAGCAGGCTCCCCCACTATCTCATTCCCAAGATTCCGTTGTCTGAGGCGAGAAATATCAAGTAGCAACCGTTCAAAATGACCGGTGAGGGAATCGTACCCGAAAAATACCTCCAGAGAAAACTGAAAATACACCAGACGTAATATGTCCCCTGAGTCAAGCACCTAGTTTGGTTGGACATTATCACAAAGGACATTTATAGTAGTAGTATCATTGTTAAGAAGTGAATTAGGTAAGGAAAATCAACCATCCCGAATTCGCGTGTTCTTTAGTTACCCCAACTTGTCGTTCTGGTGGTAAAGCCATCTTCCCCTTATAGCTGTCTTAAAAGCATCACTTTTACAACATAATCTCTCCACATTCGATTTCATTATTATCACTTAGACAGAACTAAAAATTGATTTCCCTTCATCCATATGACATAAGTTCCACCTGCCAAAACTGAAATGAATCTTTTGGTGAGGAAAGAATGGAATTCGTTCCATTTCGGTACTAAATACCTACAAAACATTCGTCATTTGTTCATTCAGTAATTTGTTCGTCGTTTTTTTATTCGAATTAGAAGGCCAGGAAACCGGGTCCGAGAAATCGAAACAAATAGATGCTTGGATAATCTGGCGATTTACAAAATAATTATACCGACGTTTACGTTTCTTGCTGATCGGTGAACCGTATTTTTTTATGAGTCACTTCCAATTAATTTTCATTTGAAGTGTAAACGAAGTCAAAAGCTGTAACTGCTAAGTCCTGAAATAACTTTGCGTTGCTTACTCGGAGCATTCGGAATGTCTGATGTTGTTAATTATTCTGAATCATGATTCTACGTCTTTAGACTTCATTCGAAAGATTACTAATTCAGCAAATAGTTCAACCACAATAACGATAATTGACGGTTAAATGTACTTAGTATATAATTATTGTTTACGCAAACAAATCAATTCTCGTAAAGTCTATTCGACTGCGATAGACAACAAAATCAGAAGAAATGTTTTCATCGCCCTATCGAAGCTTTGAATGATTGATGAAGTGTTTTTGTACCAGAAATATACCACCAAAGAAAACTGAAAATAACGTAATAAGCCCCCCAAGTCAAGCACCTAGTTTGGTTGGACATTATCACAAAGAACATTTATAATAATGATAATAATATTTATTGACCTTCAGAAACACAGGGTTTATAAATACCTACATCAAATACAAATTTCGTCAAGTAAATGGAAGTATCATTGTTAAGTGAATTCGGTAAAAGCATCTTGAAATAGGTACTTTTACAACATATTCTCGTGGAGAATGTTAAATTATTATCAAGTTCAATGTGTCAAAACTGAAATACCTAAATCCTTTGGTGAGGAATGGAATCCGTACCATTTCAGTACTAGTTACCTACAAAACATTCTAATGATAAAATTGATTTCCACTTAATGATAAATCTGATCTGAACAACAGTAAGATGTTATCATTTCTGTTTATCTGGTTTATCTTGTGACACGTACTTTCCTATCAATACTTATCAGTAGCTGTTATTAATCCTGAACAAAAAAAACTTAAGAGCAATGGGATATCAAATTCCAACTATAATATTTTTCATTTCACTGTTTTCTTATATTCGGGTACTCATCGTCACCTATTTCTCACGATATTCACCGCCTTACCGTTGACACCTCCAACCAACCAACCTACCTGCCAATCTATCATTTATCGTTAGCTTTTTTATTTTCATCTTCGATGACTACACAGACAAGGTGTCACGCAATGGATTTCAAACGAAGGAGGTCAGTGACTGCACACAATCGAGCTGGCTTTGGCTGGAAGGTGTCTCCCCCTTGCGGCGATTTCGCTATACTCTTGAGAACGCGACGCTACGATGAAACGTTGCCAAGCGACGAGGAAAGCGGGTAGGTTTGCTACTTTGTATTTCGGTCACGTTGAAGGTTTTTCGAACGGAAATGAAGGGTTTTTTATGAACTGAAATCGGCACTCGACAAAAAAGGATCAAACCATTATGATGAACGCATAATTTCAACGTTTTCTGATAAAGATATATAACACTCACCATTTGATGGGAATCATTAGGACACAATGATTTACTAAAAACAATTTAAATATATTTGAGTAGGCGATCGGATCGATGTTGAAATTTTTCCTGTTGTATTTAGTTCAGGGGAAAGCTAATAGATGGCGCACTCTGCATTAAATCGCTAATACTACATAGGTATATTTTATGCAATGAAGTTATTTAGCAATTTTTATTCAACTGGGTTCGCGTTTGTGAAACAATCATGAATAGAACCTCAATATTCAATAGTTCCAAGAGGGAAATGATCCAATGGATAGACAAAATTCACTTTTTTCCGAGAATAGCTAGGTAGGTATACTCGAATATCAAAACGCCGATGATCAAATCATATTCAATTACAGAAAACACTCGGGAACCTAATCAAGGAAGAACAATGATCGCTTACCATACGTCTAGCTATGCTAGGATTCACGGTGATAGTCCTCTGGACAATGAACTTTCACGCGGTTCCTACGAACACAAAAGCAAGTTTCACAATTTCCATAACACTTTGTATTTGCCCCTTTTATCTGTGTAGACTTTAGCTATCTATTTTTATTAGCCTTATCGCTGTATGAGTTTATTAATACAACATGATAGGATGATTGCAATGTAACCTTATTGACCTTCCTTTATCGATAGAATTTGTTTTTTCGAAAGTAAGCACTTGAAAACATCGTTACTGATATAATATCGATTCGAGTGAAGGGCTTCAAAATAAATACGCAGAGCAGTTTAGATTTATAGGCAAAAGATAACGTATTTCAGTGGTCCTATTTGATTTTTTGTCAAATTCAAGATACCTATCTACGTTATCTAATTGAATTTATGTACTTATCGGTTGAGAGAAACGGAGAGAACGAATCTGCCTATTACACATTCCTTGGGCTAACTGGTAGCTAACCTAGCTTGAATTTTTGTAAAGCACCTCTCATTTTACAATCAATCACATTTGCTACAGCAAAGCTAATCAATTCGCGAAATTTCATCTTCCGGTAGGTACCTACTTACATATAATGAATAATTTTGAAAGTGAATGTAGGCATCTATCTCTTTTTAACATCAAAGTGACTTTTCACACTCATGGTGGATTCATGCAGCAATCGCAACTCGGAATTCGCAAGGAAGAAGTTGAGTCGATATCTTTCAATGAAACCATGCAGGTTAAAGTCGGACGAGAATGCTCCCCCCCCCTCCTTTTTCTCCTCCCCTCATTTAAAAACGTATGTTGAGAGAGAAGGCAGAAATGATGCATCTTATCTTCACTTGGAAAAAGGAAGTACAAATCAACCAACAAAGACGAAGAGACCACCGAGCCGTATAACCGGAGAAACCGTCCAAATATGGCCACGAAAGCAAAGCGAATAAGGCTAAGGCATTTCACTCGGTGGAAACGAGAGCCCAAGACCAAAAACCGAAAACCTCACGTAACAAGATGGAACTCTGGCATATGGCAGTGAAATCGTACGACTTTGCACTTTCACAGCATCGATTCATCATAATCCGAGAAGCAGGCACTGAAGACAAGCACTATAATCCAAATCCACTTGAACCACACTTACCAAAAAATCTTGATCACTACAACACTATTTAGACACAGCACTGAATTTCGTGTTGCAATCCCATCAAGTTCTACAAAGTGAAATAAAATGTCCTTGAAACGAGTAACTTGCGTAGCATCCACTTGCACGGACTTCTCACAAAAGACTAACTTTTGTCGGGGGAACGGCGAAGTTACGACGACGGTCGGGCGAAGCCGAATCGAGAGCGGAATACGGTTGAAAGCGACGAGCAACAAGTTGACGGATATTTTTCATGGAGCGCCTAGATACAGTACTTTGAATAATAATGTTGTTTTGTGGAAGAACGAGTTTCAATCCTGTTTTTTTTTCGGAATTCTAAATTGATCGCGAAAAAAACCGTTCACCGTTCACGGCAATCGCTGCGAGGACGTTGCGTACGAAGCGACTCGTTGACTGGATCAAGATGGCGCGAGAAGTGATAAATGTTCTTTGTTATTAATTCCGTTGCTGACGGCGTTCTAAATTGTTAGAGGAACTGTTATCGGATGAGATAATTATGTACGAGTATTTCGACAAGCAATTAGCATGTTTCCACTGTTAAAAATGTTCGTTAACTGAGAGGTGCGAATTTCTGTTTCGCTTTGACCTTGGAATGCCCTCTGCGCGACCACGGACTGTTGGTTCGTATATTTTGCGCTGATATGGCATCGGTCAACTATTTAACTCGTGGAAATTGCCTTCGCATTAGCACCAACGTGATGAATAGCCAGACAATCTCTTTCGGAACCCGTCATTAAAGTAATTGAGGGAAAAGAAAGAATAAAGAATGTCCCAAGAGGTCGGTACCTACCTATTCTGAAGTTGGTGGTGGTTTCAAGCCATGAGAGAATACGGAATTGAATAGGTATTTCTGAAGAATAATTTATTTATGATGAATAAATTAGTCGTAAATAAAATAGAGTATACTTTTCGCAACAATGACTATTATTTTTGACTCCTGGTATAATCTACTATTATTACTCGATACTCAAGAAGTCGCTTTCTATCTTTTACTAGCTTTGGTCATAATGAAACTAAACAAAATCTACAAATAGTCATATGTGACAAAGGACTTCCAAAGTCTTGATAAGAATAAGTAAAAATACTAGAATTTTCAAGGCGATTAGTGTACAAACACAAAGAACTTTCATTATCTGTTGGATTATGAATATGAATTTCTAACATCAAACAAGTAGAAGCGTGTTTTCGAATTTGTGAGTTTACAGAAGACCTTGATATCATCATAAACCTGAGCACTCTAATCAGTCAAGACATGGTACTTATTTTTAAACGTGTCTATTCACATTTTTCTGAGGAGATAATGGTCTTTATCAAAATTTTACAACTTTCTGGTACAATATAACTTTGAGCAAGCTCTCTTCTTATTTGAATTCCTCACAATAAAATATTTTTTTATGTAAAACAACACTGATGACAGATGTGTGCATTCTGTTCTCTGAATATTATTATCAATGAATTCTCTCTTCAACCCACAAGCTGTGTTCTATTTCTATTTTAACATGAACTATAGCCGTTTTAGACATACGATGTGTTATTTTGAATAAAAATGTAAACATTTCAATCAAAACATATTTGGTCATAGGTGAGGGATTTTCAATGCCTTTTGTTACAGAAACATATATGATATAAGTACGTCAGAAATTGGATGAGTTATGATATATCAAACGGAATAGAACATACAGATGACCAGATAAATGCTGAATGTTAACGTTTTCACTCGCACTTTCAATTCCTTTTACCGTGCTAAAGATTTACGCACTTCGAAAGGTAATAGCTACATCATTGATTGTTACCCCGCACAAGTTTTGATTTCTGAGTGTTGCTGTTGGTAGGAGAAACCCCTTCTTTTATTATTATATTCGAACAGAATGTAGAAATTCAGATTCAGACAATGACAGAGACTGTGATTCATGGATAAGTGTTTGAAATATTCATGATCACGTTTTACTATTATTATTATATGAATACTAATCCAAATATGTGTTTCAAGTTCATGACTCTTCGATACTTAATGCTTGTTAAAGGTCTTTACCTATTCATCCAATTACAAGTGAACATATGTAAGTTGAAGTGGGACTGTTCACGAAATGGCATTTCATCATAAGTTTTCATTCTCATCCGTAATACTATGACAGATTTAAGTCTGTAATTGTAACTTCAACATTGAGTTAGTGAAGGTTTTTACGACTTACGAACAGACAATAAAGCATGAGGTAATTTCTATGAACCAATTTGACCTGATATTGAAAACCAAAACCTAAATCTCAAAAAATCCATACCGCTTTTTGTAATCCCATACGTTTTCATGGAGGTTGGAAATAGTTTACCTTCGATTTGATTGAGATGAGTTTGTTGGGTCCGATCATAAACTAATTTTTTGATGGAGAGCATATCTTTCTACTAATTCATGCAGAAAAAGTAATATTCACCTAACTGTACAACTCGTCGAGGATTGACGAATCACACCAAGAATAACAGAAGGAACAATTGCCACTTTCCAACAAAAAAATTGGTTAGAAAATCGATTGATCATGATTTAACTTTTTTTAACAATTCTCCTTAGGAGCACACTGAATTGGAACCTGACTACCACGCTGAATGAAAACAATGAATTCGTCCCAAAAATAGATGGACTACATCGTGTTGAACGATACAGACCTGGCCTGTCGCCATGTTCAAATGCTGTCGAATAAATTTATCAGAACGTTTGCCAAATACTCTCTAATCTCTGTGAGTGCAAAGTACAATAAGTAAGTTGGCTGGCATCACCAGAAAGTAGTGTCAATGAAGTTATTCGCGAAAGCTGCATGTGAAAAAAATGTTTTATATTTTTAGACATAAATGTGAAATATGTATCACGATGATTTTTTACGGGTATGCCTGTTTTCGTTTTCAAGTACCTACCGAACTTTCTTTGACATAACAATGTAACAGCATAATGGACGTCGATATAACTTTAACGTGCCCACTTGAAAGGTCTAGAAACATCAACAATCACCTATTAAAACTGATTTCAAAATGAAGTACAGTTTAATGTTATACTAACTTAACTTTCAAAATTCTCTTGATGCAACTGAGATAATTTGCTATCGTGAGAAAATAATGTTTATACCTACCCACTAGGTAGTCCACACATGCGAAACCATTAAAGAAACAGACGCCGATGCTGATGGTACTGCTAGAATATAAGGTCTCCTTTAAGAGGCCTTGTATCCTGTCTCCCTGAATGATAGGTCAGCTTTAAAATTTTTATACCTGCGACCGGCCTTCTTCAATTAAACCCAGACCCATCTTTTTTCCCAGAAACATTCAAAAAATTCAATTATATCAGAACATCAAGAATGGTGAACACGCATTTCCAAATAGAATCACTCAAAACGGATTTCTGAAGCGAAATCTAACAATAATAATCAGTATAAATAACTAGTATGGAAGAACAAAGCACAATAACATTCAACAGTTGTGTATCGTTTCAAATAACACTGACTATGCAATAAGTGGGTTTGACCTCTGGATAACCTTTACGATAAATGTTTTCAATTAAAAATTATGATAGAGATGACTTGGCTTTCTAATAGTTATAATCGTTGTATACGATTGCGTAAACTTTTTTGTGGGACTCTGTGGTTTCGACTCGGATAGTATTTATTTTGCATTAAAATACCTAACTGTAATTCATTTCCACTTTTTTGAATGAGTAACTATCTACTTCTTACGCAAAGTATTATTACTTTTTGCTACCGGTTTCATGGCTATCTTACGATATTTGGACTGGTGTCATAACCAGATAATAATGACTGCAAGATTTGAGAGCCATTCAAAAATATTGAAATATGTGACACTGAATGGTTTCTTGATCAAGGACATTTATAGAAAATACAGTTGGAAAAAAGTGCTGCTATCTTGTCCTGAAAATTTCCTTGCGCACATTCAAATGTAAATAGGATTCCGATTTGTAGGTATAATCCAATTTCTCAGTGATTTTTTCTGCATATGGTTTTTAGAACCACGAAGGAAGCAGAAATCATCTCATCGGTTTGTAATTGAAAAGACACAAGATTCGTTTTGGTATTATTCA
Organism: Zygogramma bicolorata; assembly: GCA_032362365.1. Taxonomy (NCBI): domain Eukaryota; kingdom Metazoa; phylum Arthropoda; class Insecta; order Coleoptera; family Chrysomelidae; genus Zygogramma; species Zygogramma bicolorata. The sequence continues at coordinate 357,393 of JAVJAQ010001252.1, forward strand.
AAGGGTATATTGATTTGTGTGTTATATTCACACCTGGGGCCTGTTTCATAACAGTACAAGTCTGGTAGCTACAAGAGAAACACAAAGAAACATGATTCTAAATAAATGTTTTTTACTCGTTTTTTACTTGTACCTACGTTTTGTTTCTCTTGTAGCTACAAGATTTGTACTTTTATGAAACAGGCCCCAGAAAAATACACTGCTGTCATAAATTTGGTAATTTTTATGTCAACCATTTATGAACCAAATCTCAAACGAGAACGACTAAAGTCATGACAGCCATGACTGTCTTGAAGTCAAACGGTCTTTCAAAATCATTTGATTTGAATAGTGAAATTGGTATTTTCTCCTTTCACCGCCATTTGTATGTGATCGATGACATTTGACCGCTTTGGAATGGAGGATCTGTATAATATATGGAGATGCTACATATTAGTACAGGAAATTCAAAAAAAAATCTTGGATGATTCCATCACTAGTCCGGATAATAAACTACGATTCGGCATCGTCTGAGAAAAAAAAAAGACTAATACAAAAATCTTCTAAATTGTCGGTCGTTGATTCGAATACACTTCCTATATTTGCCATCCTTACACAAATATCTAATTTGCCAACTTCACTTTTCATCGGCTCTTCCATTGTTTCCCCAAGTTAACAAAATATCCACTTACTTTATTGCATTTTAGATTTCTAAAATGTTTGGTCGACAATTTGATTTATGGTCGCTTACGTAACTTAATTCACGTTAATATCTAACAATTAGTTTGTTTGAATTGTACGCTATAGGCATTGCATCAACTTTGATTAATGGCAAAAGGTATGTATACAAGGTATTTCAATTTATCATTGTTTGGTTCACACCTGTTGATAGATATGGAGATTTCCTCACTTTCTCTCGGAAATTCCGACTTTTAACTCGAAATTATGTTTTTTCGACTTTAAACTCGGAAATTCCGACTTTTAACTCGGAATTATATTTTTCTGACTTCTAAGTAGTAAATTCCGACGTTGAACTCGGAATTATATCACCCCGAATAGTTTGTAGGTTGCACTTCGATCTCGTAGACAATTCGTTCTGATAGATTGATTTGTATAACTGCTTTTCTTCAGGCTTGAAGGAAGGCGTATTTATATTGATGCAGGTAGTCTGGAGTGATAATTACTTCTGTAGGGTTCGGGGAATAATCATCATTATTAGTTGCCGCACTACCTGCCGCGATTTCATTAGTTGTTCTTGATTTCCTCAGAATCAGTTTAGCATTTTCAAACAGAATCCTGTGGTCACCCTCACTCAGCGCGTGATCCGCCACCGCCGATTTGTCAGTCTGCCCTAGCCTGCAGTTCCTTTCATGCTCTTTCAGCCTTATTCCCATGGAAGTTTTCGTGGTACCGATGTATACCTTCCCACAGGTACAAGGTATGCAATAAACCCCTGCTGCTGACAGTGGGTCTCTTTTGTCTTTAGCCGACCTGAGTCTTTGTTGGATCTTCGTGGTCGGCTTGAAAACCGTTTTTATGTTATATTTCCCCAAGAGTTTCCCAATTCTATTAGTGAGCCTCGGGATATATGGCAGATATGCATTTGTAAGTACCTGAGGGTCCTCCCTGTTTTGATCCGTGGAACTCTTCAGTTTCATGGCCCTGTTGCTGTTGATCTCAGATACACTGTATCCATTTGACCTCAAGGTCACTTGTAGATGTTCCAGTTCCTGCTCTAGATGCTCTGGTTCACATATTCTTCTAGCACGTTCAGTTAGGGTAGATATGACTCCTCTCTTTTGGTTGGGATAGTGGTTCGATAGTGCGTGCAGGTACCTATCCGTGTGCGTGGGTTTTCGGTATAGTTTGTGGGTTAGTCTAGCACCACATCGTTCAATCAGAACATCTAAGAATGCTATCTGCTGGTTCTGTTAGGATTTCATGGTGAATTTGAAGCTGGGGTGTTGAGCGTTCAGGTGGTCCAGAAAAAGTTTCAGAGCGTCCCTTCCATGTTTCCAGACGACGAAGGTGTCATCCACGTAACGTAGCCACAAGGTTGGCTTCAATTGCCTTCTCTTCAAAACGTTCCATGAAGAAGTTGGCTATCACTGGGCTCAGTGGACTTCCCATAGCCACCAGCATTCTTGACCTTGAGGTCAAATGGATACAGTGTATCTGAGATCAACAGGGCCATGAAACTAAAGAGTTCCACGGATCAAAACAGGGAGGACCCTCTGGTACTTACAAATGCATATCTGCCATATATCCCGAAGGTCACTAATAGAATTGGAAAAATCTTGGGGAAATATAACATAAAAAACGGTTTTCAAGCCGACCAAGAAGATCTAACAAAGACTCAGGTCGGCTAAAGACAAAAGAGATCCACTGTCAGCGGCAGGGGTTTATCGCATACCGTGCACCTGTGGGAAGGTATACATCGGTACCACGAAAAGTTCCATGGAAACAAGGCTCAAAGAGCATGAAAGGAACTGCAGGCTAGGGCAAACTGACGAATCGGCGGTGGCGGATCACGCACTGAGTGAGGGTGACCACAAAATTCTGTTTGAAAATGCTAAACTGATTGCCCTCAACCAGAGTTACCGGGAGGCGATAGAGATCCAAAAGCATACGGACAATTTCAATGGAAAAGAAGAAGCTTTGAGTCTTAACAGAATTAGGAATCCCATTCTGAGGAAATCAAGAATAACTAATGAAATCACGGCAGGTAGTGCGGCAACTAATAATGATGATTATTCTCCGAACCCGACAGAAGTAATTAACACTCCAGACTACCTGCATCAATATGAATACGCCTTCCTTCAAGCCCGAAGAGAAGTAGTTATACAAATCAACCTATCAGAACGAATTGTCTACAAGATCGATGTGCAACCTACAGACTATTCGGGGTAATATAATTCCGAGTTAAAAGTCGGAATTTCCGAGTTTAAAGTCGAAAAAACATAATTCCGAGTTAAAAGTCGGAATTTCCGAGTTTAAAGTCGGAAAAATATAATTACGAGTTTAAAGTCGGAATTTCCGAGTTTGAAGTCGGAAAAATATAATTCCGAGTTTGAAGTCGGAATTTCCGAGTTTTAAGTCGGAAAAATATAATTCCGAGTTTAAAGTCAGAAAAATCAAAAAAATAACTAGTGTGGCCCTTCTACGCCTTCGTACACGTTAGAGGTAAGGCCTCGTTGATCCATTGCTCACACAAGTTTCGACTTCTGAGGGATGACGTTCGTCAGCTGGTTAACGGACCGAACAATTTTAGGACAATAATAAACACAATAATAAGTGTATCATGAAACCAACAGTTAATTGATTTAGATTCAGAGTGGTAGTGATTCGATCTTCCATGTTCTCAACAACTCAGCTACTTTGAAACCTTCCATAAAAATTAAATGGTCCCAATTGAATGATAATGCTCTATGGAAGGAAAACAAACTATTCAGTTTACATAACAAGTTTCAAAGAAGCTAAATCATTCTGTCAACCAGTTTCGAACGAAAGATACAAAACAAAAGAATTTTCAAGACCGAACATGAAGAGAAATATCCGTGAATAAGTTTTGAAAATGGAAGCGGATATGGTATCCAAAACGTCAATAAAGATATATATATATATATATATATATATATATATATATATATATATGCAACAAAAGTGACAACATCACACGAGTGTAATGGCGGAAAACTTCGGTTATCAGACGTTCCTCGTGAATCTCGCACTTTGTTGCAGATTAGGCCTACGCCGGCCACTTATTCCACCAGATCTAATGCTTTGTCAATCCACCACGAGATGGCGCTGAGTTCACACTATCGTATCACACTTATCGTATATCATATATATATGTATCATATATATATATATATATATATATATACATATATATATATATATATATATATATATATATATATATATATATATATATATATATATATATATATATATATATATATATATATATATATATATATATATATATATATATTTGAATGGTAGTTATTTTTTGGTAGTCAAATTTGAGTTATACGTGATGTTGCTAACTAATCGAATGTATTTCATTAATAAGGCAGTATTTTCAATTACCGCGGCAATTTTTTGGCGTAGATTAAAAATCTATCCTTCTACACTATAGATACCAATATTAATTCTTTTCTTTTTCAGAATATAGTAGGTTGAAAACCCAAAAAACACTGAGAAAAAAATTATCCATCACAAAAAAATAACTTTCAAACAGAACTATTCGAGAAATCATAAATCTGAGGCGATATTCACTAACTTGCCATCATAAAAATACGAATGGTGACTACTGATATAATTGATGAATAAGATATCAATCAAGACGGGCGCTCATCGTCGTTTTTCTTCGTGCTCATTCCTCTCCCGAGATCGATACAGGCGGGCACTTATAAAGCCATAAATTATTCACGAAATATGAAGGTACTTTTAGCGCACCGGTCTTTGACTGGCTCAGATATAATCAGGCAATACATAATGCCTACATAATAGATCCGCTGAAAATGCGGGCAAGGTAATGACTTGTGGAAACTTTCCAAGTCGTAAAAAAATATAATGATACAAAAAGTTGCACGCGAACATGGAATACATTCATTAGAAATTACAGGTGCTCAGCGAGACGGTGAGTGTTAGAAGAGGTTAGAGCGCTTTTGCACGAATGACTAGATGAGGGTTGTAGAAGAATCCATCACATTGCTTTTTTCTGCTTTATTTCACCTTATTTCCTAAAACAACTTTTTCAATTTCGATCATAGAATTTAATGGGAGAATATTCGTGAGCCAACAAAAAAAGTGGATAGAGCATAGTCAGAACAGTTAAGAGTAAACGGTACCAAGCAGATTAAAACAACTACACGATATCACGATTCAGAATCGATCAACTAGGAGTCAAACTCAAGATGTATGAGCCTTTGCAAAAGCTAACCACTCGCACCAGCGAAACGTCGGGAAAAATTTCCAAAAACCGACGGCCTTCAAACCCGAACAACAGTAGTTATACTGAAAGAGATTACCATTCACAAAATAAATCATCTACTCATCAACCAAAAATATTTATTTTTATGGGTGACAGACTAGTGAACGCTTCTTCAATTTGGAACTATATTTAATGAAATAAAATACAAAAAATGTGGTTACAGTAATAATCTGATTCCTACCCAGAAAAACTATAGTCCTCAAAGAGCTCTACGAAAGTACTGATATATAATTCCAAAAAATAAGAAAAATCTTTGACCTCTTCAGACTGACCTTGTGAATATTTCGAATTTTCGGTTCCAAATCTAACTAACAATAGCTTGAGCTAGTATACTATTATAAATAGTGAATACAAGATTCAGTTGTGTCAGACAGAACTGGTAGTTATGAACTGCCATGTGAATTATACCCTATATAGTACGTGGGTCAAACTGAAAGGACATTCAAAATAGGCATTAAAGAACAATCAATACTCTACTCAAAAAAGCATTGTGGTTAGTATGTTTACTGATTCACAATATCTGCCAGATGATCAGATTGAGTTGAAGGATTGGCTATTGTTGAACTTTTTCGATTCACATTCAAAGCTGCTTTGGTAATGAATCCCGATTTCTCACTACCTAAAAATTAATGTTTCAAAACGCTGACTGCTGAATTATAAACACTCTTGATGATAATGATGATCTACTTGTCTCACTCTTTGTCTAGACTGACACTTAGTTTATTGAAGATAGGGGTACTCCAGACAATTGGGAGCAAAAAAGGTAGAGAAATTCTGATTTTGGGATATGTTGTTAGGTTAAGGATCCTGATGGAAAATCCAAGTTTTCGGAGACGTGTACGTTTTTCAAAAAATCGTCCAATTCAATCTCTTGAATTTTGTAGAAATGAATTACATTGTATTATTGGGGTTAGCTATTTTTATATAATTTACAATAGAAGTTAGTTTAACAACTACCTGGAAAGAAATGACAAATATTGGAAATATTCGTTGCCTAGTCAGATGCTATGACAACATCATGTGAAAAAAGTCTGAAAAAAAAATTGCACAATGCACGAGTTATTGATAGGAACCTCTTAATCATTGGAGATATTGATCGATCAAATTTATCAAGTCAGCTATGAATTATCTAGCAACGCGACTGAAACAAATGAAGGAGTGATTATATCTCGAAATGATATATACATTCTGATCACAGACGTGGGTATTTTTTACCTACTGGTTTCAACTTGATTTTGACGGATGTTAATGAGTTGGATATGAATGACTGTAGTTACAGCTACTATTCCAGAGAAACTGAGAGAATGATAACAGCATGCCTGTACAGTCTTCAGAAATGATTCACTTTTCAGCTTCAATTATATTATCTATGGATGATATGATTTTTCGACAGAAAAGGTTGATTGCGTATTGATATTCACATGAAAATGATTACAGAGTGTTGGTCCTTAGACTCAACAGTGGAATAGTTAATTTCCATTCCTTGCTTGTGATATTCGATATTTTTTGTATATTATCAGAATTCTCTTTCTTATACGAAAATCTAATAGAATGATTCTACAAGATGGAAAGAGAAACTGTTGAAATCATAAACTGCGGAGCTATGAAAATTATCTAATGGCACTCTCTCTAAGAGAGAATTCATTAAACCATAAAATCCTAAGATAAATGAGATGTCTCTTGAAAAATCAATCATTTGATCATTTTCTGATTTTATAGGGAGAAAGCTCTGGAGGAAGAAATTGCATTTCTAGTTCTGGGGATATTGACAAGACTGTTTTTATTTGGTAGAAATCTTGGTGTAGTCATACTGGCTCATTTGTCAAACCTTGACGGAATCCTCCATTGACAACGAAACAGAAGCATTGAAACCTTGAACCAACTCGTGAAATCTAACGACCCACCAAGTGTAGAAATGTATGCAGAGTAGTTCCAGTGGGAGTGAGTCAATTTTAGCGAACTTAACCGTTATGAATCACAAGCAGAAATTCAGTGTGGAATGTTTCGCCTACTGAATACATCAGAGTTGTTTGCTTAATTCCGTTGATGGAAACTTGTTTTTCGGAATTCACGATAATAAAAACTGATGAAATTGTGTTACGGTCCGTGAATTTACGATAATCTCGTGTTTATTCAGCGAGACAAAAATTTGCAACAGAGTCTAGAAACTATATAATTTCGCGATGACATTCATATACCTACGCTATTTGAAATAAAAATATTGACCGATTCGTGTTCTCATCTTATATTCAGAAAACTTGTCTACCAGAAATATCGAGGGTGTATCATCCCACAACATTAGTTTCAAAAGCACTATATATGAAAAACTTTTGAAATAGCCATATTAGCCGGAGCACAAAAGAATTGCAGTAAAAATAAAAGTGTGATTCGGGTCATGACAATGTATTGACTTCCTGTATTCTTCACTTTCTATTCGATGCATATGGCTGTCTCATTTTGATGGCAAAAAATTCAGAAGTATGGTACATTTAAGTGGAAAAACAACAGAAAGTTGTACATCGTTATGCAAAATGCAACTATCTTAGAGATCAAACATAAGACAAGCCTCTGTAATGTTCGGAAACTATGATGTGAATCAACAAAGACGAGATGTGCTCATCCATACTGGTTTGAAATTCCTTAAGCTTCAAGCTCTTATAATGAGAAACTGTTTTTTTTTAATTTCGTTCTATTTGATGACTCTCTTCATTATGCCAGTTCATGCCCACAAATCACTACTGGATTAGAATAACAACCGTATTCAATTTTCGATTAAAATGAACACTACTTATTCATGTCCTGTTTTTTATTTACATTTCCCTTTGTTAAACGAGTGTCATTTCGATATAATAATTCATTATTAATGAAAATACATTTTTGATACGTTATCAAATTAAATAATTCTCAAACTATTTACCCGTTGATATGATGAGAAGAACCCTTCTTATGTTAATATGTCAATAGATATCATAGTTATCCATAAAAACAGCGATAAGATTATTTGAACAGAGACAGCCCATGATAATGACAAGCGATACAGTAAGTAATTCGTGATAAAATCAAATAATATATGAAAATCTAATTAGATAGGAATAATGAACGAAGAAAGAACGCGTAAGAGATATTCGTCAGAACATTGAACCTTGAAAAATATACAGATTGTGGCAAATCGTTTCGTTCACCTCGCAGGCAAACTCGAAACATATCTACTATGTACCTGTTCTAGATTTTTCAAATTCATCAAGAATTTCACAGTAGGAGAATCTCCATCAAAAGTAATCAGTCTATTAGCATTATCTCCTGAACAATAACTGAAAATTATTCCTCAAAAAAGTGTGAATGTCCGAAGAATATGGAAAAGAAGTAAATAACGGTAAATACCTACCTCGATTATCTCTGAATACCTCTCACAGGTAGATTCTACAATTATTAGGGTCCCTACATAATATAAATAACGACCCTTGATGCTGTTAACTAGTCCAAAAGTTTCAGAATATTAAACAATAGAAATCGAAAAGGTTTGAGTTTATCGAAACGTTTATGATTCATTTATTGATGAGGGATCTGTGAAGGGAAGAATTTTAATGGTATTAGATTGAGAATGTCCCTGAAAAGTTCCAAACAATAATATCTATGGTATGCGAAGTTACTTTAATACCGTCCACCATGTCATTTGACACTTTCGAAACATTTGTGGCTAGAATAGAGTTGTATGAATTTCGAACTAGATATATTAAGATTGAATTTGCATTTCGTAAATGAGAACTAGATTCATCTGAAATTGATTTTTCAGACCTCACGGCGAAGCCCAGTTCATGGATGAACAGAAAAGTGGATTTTTGCGATATAATTTCTAATATATTCGAACGTAAAGAGCATACCTACTCATTCACATACCAATGTTAAACTGAAATTTTCCAGTGCGTGTTTATGAGTCAAAACTTATTCAGATAACTTTCCTGGAGAGTTAGCGCTTCCAGCTTGAACTGATTATTCACACCACCCATGTTATAAAAGTATCAAAAGATATTTATGCACATATTTGAAACTAACGTCACTGCAGTTCAATCCTATACGGACATTATCAAACTGATGCCATAAACTCAATAATACTTATTACTTACACGCTGCGGTCCATAAAAACCCATTTTACGCAATTGATACAAAATAACCATAATGTCATACTAGTTCATTATTGGGTTTTATCGCTTAGTTAGCAAGTATATAATAGTGTACTCTATACCCGTGCGGGCCTTTACAGCCCCAAAGACAAAAACAATATGTATGTTCACGATTCAATTCTGATGTGTACTAGCAACCATTGTATCTAGACCTAGCCAGTAGTATTGAGTTGAAATTGAATGAAATTATAGATTTTTTATGCGAATATTCATATTTTGATACAATATGGTATGCACCATGGGTATAAAAAGATGTACATGCCCTCGGGCGACTTGAAAACACTTGGGCTAGAGGCCCTCGGCTTTGTCCTTAGCCATGGTACATAAATGACAATTCATAACAATGTCACTGATATCGTTTTTTTTTTGAGAAAACTGAACTGAATTGCCAACTCAGAATGGCCATTTCTAGATGTTCGGAATATCCACGACCCTTCAGACAATAATAGTAATAATTAATGTGGCCTTGAATTATGTTGAAATATTCCAAGGAATTGGTTTATGAACTTATTTTGTACATTGTTTCAGTTCATTCGTGCTGAGGATTGTTATACCTATTTATACAGATTTTGAAGTATTTTCAGTGAAAATTATTTCTAATGGCTTTATAATGAATTGGGGAATCTGCTTGTAGCAAAAGCTTGAAGATGATATTATAAAAATTTTATTATTGATAAAAATCTCTTGATGAATGACGAGTCAATTCCATATTTTTTGAAACTTATTTTTATCAGATTTCATTATCTCTACTACTGTGACGTACAAGGACAAACCTAGGAGAATGAAAATTTATCACAATTTCAATTATCATTTTGATCTCCTGTACTTTATACTTTGGAATTGGCAAAGAAAGTTAAGCTACCATTTCTAAAATTTCCACGTGAAGCAGAGACTCGAATCAATTTGAAAATGAACTTTGCTTCATATAACTCGATCATACAAGTATTACTGTTGTTGATTGCTCTTCTTTCTCTAATCATTCATTACACACATAATGAAACATAAGAGAAATCCAGAAGTTAGTTATGTATGTCTACAGTAAACTTCATCCTTTTTTATTAATAATTAATTCTTGTATAAACACTATCTAAGTAAGTTATCCAAAGCTATGAATATTGAAAGAAATTGTAGCCTGAAACTACTATGTGAATATGCCTCTCTGTTGTGTGTTGATTGTTGAAACTTTGAAGTGAAATATGCCTCGCACACGCGAACGATTTTGATTACAATCATGACAACACAATATTCACACGTAGTAATCTCAAAACATTTGACGCGGAGCGAGATTCATCTGTCCTGAATCACCGCGGGCATTTCCAAATATAGAGAAGCGACAATTTCGCCATACTTCACTAAACATCTGCAACCTTTCATTCGGATTTATCGTCCATTCTCGGTGGACAAGCAAGGTGACGCAGAGGTCACGATAAATCAATTCGACCGGTTTTAATTCACAAAGCGTCCTGAATCACCGTACCACTGCCTCGTCAAAATAAACGATAAAAAAAAATGAAAGAAGCAGCAACGCCTGCTATCCGTCCGAATTGCGAATTCATCTTGTTTATTGGAAGTCAACAACTTGGCGGGAAGTTGCCAAGAACCGAAATAGCTCGGTTAAAAATACCCAGCGAATTTTCATTACACTTCCAAGCTGACAGTGTCTATCTGTTTTATTTCGGTATCGTAATTTTATTTTTATTTTGGCGAAAAATTGCGGCCATATGGCCAACGTTCAAATAAACCAGGAGTTTCGAGTATGATAATATTTACTATTTAGGTTTCGCCAGGCGGATCTCGGAAGGTTTTTTGTTTTCGTTTTGAGGCGAGTTTGTTTGGAATCCGGAAAATTTATTTTGGTTCCGAGAATCGGAATCATCGGTGGATTTTAAACATTCATCGCGGCGAAAACATCGTTGAAGTAATCCGCCGTTGAAGATTGATTCGACGTTTTCTTGTTACAATTGATTTGGAATTCTTCCGAAGTTAGTCTCACCACCAAAATGTAGAACATAAAAAGTACCTCTGTATAGACGAATAATATTTATCATATATACAGATAGGACATGCTTTGAACATCTTGCTTTAGATGTAATATGTAATTGAATACAATATTCGTCGTAAAAACAAAATATTTTTGAATTATTGATTCTGATTGCCAGATGTTCAATATAATAATATAAATATAATACATCTAGGGTGAAAAGTGAGCTTTTATATAGCGAAAGGACGAACGATATAATGTGTAAGCCATTTTATGAAATGTCATTCTCACCCGAGGTATATATAATAGTTTTTCCACTACTAATACTGATATTCAACATCTTTTATTGATTCAGATTTTTATATTCACCGAAGGAGCAATGTCATTCACCATCATTATTAAGCGTATTGCTTAAATTTCGATATATGAAGTAGTAGTCTGGGAGTACAAACTAAAACGAAATTTGACTTGCTGTCAAACACATAGTCTATTCACGTTGAAGATAGATGCTCGTGAACGATGTGTTCCGCGTGATCAGCACGTGGACAGTTAGTCCTCGCGATTGGATTGGCTGGCTGTGACATCGAAGAACGCACAGAGTTGTATTAATACTTGTCTTTAACAGTGCCTGTGTTACTTCAGTCAATATTTTCATCACAGGTATGGATAAATTTTATGACAATGTCGTATCAAATGCTAATAGTCCTCTAAGAAGAATGAGGATAAGGCATTTGAGTAGTGTCTAGAAGAATATGATCTGAATGTATATAAAGATGAAGGGCATGGAAATCCCGAATATTTGGGTGATCATATTCTTACGAAAGTAGCCAGTCAGTCATACAGGCGTATGTGAAGTCAATGTACATTATAGTATGGTTCGTGGCTTTCTCCAACCCAAAAAAGCAAAGAATCTAGAATTGTGGATGGATTCAATGGAAACGCCAAATACCTCTCTTCAGTGTTTCCAACGCTGCACTGGAATTCCAGATGACTTGAATAGTTATATTCTTGTTATCAACTTCATCTGATCTAAGATTCTCAGTTGGAGTTGGTAAAAAGAATATATCAAATGTCATCTGGAACAAAGATAAAAAAGTAGTAGTTATTTGAATGACATTGAAGCGTGTACTCTGCCTGATGTTAGGAAGGCGGCAGGCAATCGATGTAGGTAGCAATATCTGGCATCCCAATGGAAGCAACTACACAGTATTGATAGTTTTTCATTTATGACCTTACAAAAAAAAATGTTACTATTATCGGGGATAATACTCAAATGATGGGGACTCCTCAGGTTAGTAGTGAAAAAAAAACAAGTCATTTTGAAATTCATAAATTTATGATTACAGCCCTGAGTTTTGCCTTATATTATTTTGCTGTGGTCCACTGTTTACTATTCTTTTCTTTCAGTCAAGAAGATGAAAAATAATCATAAACAAACGTATAATTGAACAAAACCTCAATTTTCACCCAAAACGCATACAATAGACCGCGGGCATGTGACGTCACACGCATCAGCCTGCTGGACAAACAAATCATATTTCCATAAATAACAATGGTAATTTAATGAGATTATAATTTCAATTCTGAGATACAAAATTCATGAATATACCGTTGCCTATTTCAACTCATCTGCTCTTCTAGTTGCTTGAATCCACAATTCACGTCTCTTAACAGCAAGAGGAATAATATTCTTTCTATTGTCGAAAATAGAAAGGAATCGATGGATTGAAACTTCACAATCACTCAAAATTAAGTTATTACCGAGAGAAAATATTTTGAAATATGACACAAATACACAAAAAGCCTCATTAGATTGGTTTGTTTGTCCAGCAGGCTGGATTTACAACTGTCAGATTTACTGTCGCCTGGCAGATATGCCCGCGGTCTATTCGGTATAGGTAGAGAAGAAAATCGATAACTTAGTATACAAGAAAATATGAGAGGAACTGGCTACATCTCCCACAAGAGAAATATGAATTGGCATATAACGTGTACTCACTATGAGATTTGGACTGCCACTGGAATACAGGGCTTTTCATAACGCCCATCATGAGAAGCCCTGTATAACTTGTGAAAAAACTAACCCATATGTTAACGGTATCTGCTTTCATTTTTACTAGTGGAAGAAAGAGTGCCTCTAGTTAGAGTATGCGTTCAACTATCTATAAGTTAACTATTGTTCGGAAATTTCATGTTCATTTTATAGACGATAATGGCGTAGTGAGGGGTACTGAAAACGTTGGCTTTCAGCCAGGTAATCCAGGTTGATGTACCCAATGTGTATTTTCGAAATTTTAGCCAATATTATCCAGCCTAGAATGAAAATAACTTCAAACAGACGTACATAGGACGTACATTTGTGTACAAAGTAAAGGTCCTAAGGACGTCACACATTCATGTATTGCAGTCGTATTTGTTCCAAGTTCTAAGGTAGTAAATTCTACTGAAAATGTGAAAAATTACAAAACGAAACAAAATTTTTGATGGCATAATGTGATTTATTGCGGTGTTAAAAATTCGAGATGGAATATCGTTTGAGGATGAGGTGGTAGATGCATATGCTCCCGTTCGACTCTGAACTTCAGAACTGCTAATGGTACCTAGGTTTCAAAAACTTCTTGTACTCATTTATTTTCAATTTGAATATTCAGTTTCTGCTTCCCGATCTTGCCTGTGTGAAACTAAGCAAACAACTTTGCACACCTTGATGAAATTATGACAAACAAGAAAGCTACTATAAAGATAAACAAGCAGCGAGTTAATTAAACGTGGTAATTATACTCGTAAAACAGAAACAAGTGCCTTGAAGTGAAACAATATTTCGCAATACAACACTCGTGAAATTTTACAGCAGATGGATCCTAGAGATTACAGTAATCTCGCTATTTTCTGAAAATTCGCACCGGGACAATGAACAGCACATCCATTGATAAGTAGAGCAAATTTTGAGAGATAGTGACACATATGGGCGGTATCAGATAGAGATAACATTATATACAAAATGATTGAAGTGGAATTACCGTGAAATTCCATTGTTGAGCGCGACGAATTCGGTGCTTGGTCGCGATCACCTTCAAATGACTTTGAAAAGATATCGAAATCTAGAGGATAATTTCGTCGAATGGATGACGAGGAGAAATCGATTCTCCGTCGGATTACGTAACGAAAAATAAAATATCCAAGAATGCTAAATAATCCAATCAAATTAACTGTTCAAGAGCTCAAAATGACGGTTTTCGCCCACCCGAAAAGTAGCTGTGGATTCCGGCAGACACATGTGTCCTTATTATCCCCTAGAGTTTGCGCCAGATTCTGTCCGTGCGTTTAGCAACAATTAGCGGTTGAATGCCGGAAATCATTATTTTTTTTTGTTTTTTGCTTATATAATGAAAACTATTGATCGGATCGAAAAAAGTTGAATTGAAAGTTGTAGATAATTGAAAAATCTATCGATTAGAGTTGGCCCGATGTCGATATTCTAATTTGTTGCTCAACTATTGCGCTCGGAATTCAAAAAAAAGCGTTTTTTCCATTACCATTACTCTATTAAAAAATATTGAAATGCATTTGGGGGTTGCAACTGTGAATTTGGGAAGCTTTCAACTAGTGGAAACCACAGTTTCAATTTGGTTGAAAAACAATTGATAGGTTAGCAACAATCTTATTTGTAACTAAAAAAACTGTCCCACTAGATTGTTATTTCTTGCCCTACGGATAATCGTAGAGCAATGAACGGAACGGTTTTGGATAGTCAAAAAGTTGAACTACAAACTAACATTTTTGAAAAATCGATTTTTGAAATGTGATACTTTAAAAAATGGCGCCAAAAAAACATCGTTATTCAAACTAAAAAACAATGAGGAAAAAATGGTCGGAATCCACAGTTACTTTTCGGGTAGGCGAAATTTTTTTGAAAAAAGTTTATTTGATTGAACTAAAACGGTACGGAGCGAATCGCGTTGATTGACGTGCAGATTCTTTTTGTAATCGTCGAAAAATAATAGGGGAGCCCAAGCAGGGATTTCGGCATTTACTAAAGCGCGGCAGATTAATATACAGGGGGATACCTTATACCCGGTTAAGCACTTCCACCATACATGGATAAAGGATCAGATTAGTAAAAAAAAATTGTACATCTGAAATTCTCGAGCGCGTCAGATTAAGGTAGGGTGAGTTAGTTACATCCTGGAACGTGTATATTCCACTAATCTGACAATTCGAGAGTGACCTTTCAAAAATAAATAGGACATAGATGATATCAATATCTGACGCGCTCGAGTAGTATGTCCATGCCACAGTTTTTTTACATTTTTGAAAGTCTATAGCCGCTTCCTTCACCGATGAATAGGTATACATTATATAACATTGTTTTCTTTTTATTAATAGGTCTCTATGACGCTCGAGTCAATCCCGATTTAGCATCGTGGGCTCTCCTACTAAAGTAAGAAAGCGTCGCTTTTGTTTTTCGAGTGCGTGTGAAGGTCAATCATTGTAACTATTCATATTCATGTCACAAATGCATAAATTAATACCGAAGTACCAAGTTCGATGTGTTTTGATGTCGAACTCGTGATACGAGAACGACATTGTAGGATAATATGGATCATCAGGTGATGATGGAATGTATGTTATCGCCAACATATCTCACATGGATTTTCCAGGGACAATATGACTGGTCGAAATTCAAAGTTTCAAGATGGACAACTCCGCTGTTACAGCCATTTCCTCCATTGGACTCTGGATAATGAAGCCCCGGAAGTTGTGTTTTCCTTATCCTTATCGAGTGTATCTAGAAGGCAGAGCCTGGTGCGGGCAAGAGTCGAATTATCTTAGGTGCCGAAATATAAAAGAATCGGTGAATGTAAGAACTAATTACTCTTCACTAATTCAGAGCCATCGCCGTTGGAATGATATTTTAGCTCGAAAAGGAAATTTTGAAAGTTTATTCAGTATTATGTATGTAGTTATATCATAACTCAATTCGTATACGGAAATGTATTAATCCGTTTGCGTATTACTCATGAAAAGTATTTCGTACCCACAAAACTGAGAAAAAACAGCCATCTCCAGCTTCCTGTTTACGTGATATCCACTTCTATGATTCTGAAATAACAAACATGCCGCTTACAAACACAAGCAAACATTTTAGTACTTGGAAGAAAAGAGGGGTTAATTTGCCATATTTTCTCTAGTGTGATATTTATATACCGAGGCCAAAAATTAATCGCTTCTCTTGTGGCTGAAAGTCACAATTTTATCTATTGCCAAATTTTGTATAGAATTCTATTTACCATTCATCGAAATAATTAAATAAAATGAACAAGAAAGGGATATTTGCAATGCATTTTGTGTTTCAACTAGGCATTGGAAGTAGACAAGCTTCGTGAAGCTCTCAACAAATGTCATTCACCTACGTAGAGGATATAGATTTTGGTTTCGTTCTAACGAATGTGTTCAGCACACCAATAGTATTTCAAATATCCCAGTTGTGTCACGAGGATTGCTGCATGTGGGCAATGTTTGGATTACTCACTGAAATATTGGCAGCATTTTGAACAATAAAAATGGACTGGCCCTTACGACCGACAGTGCGACAGATGGTGTACTTTGGAAAATGCCTGATGAAGGTAACGGTTTATTTTTTAAAACTGAGTGAGGCTTTACTTGTTGTAGAGGATTGGGGTTGCCATGGAGGAAGTGAATATCTATACCTTCCTTGTTCGTTCAGGGTTAGATTGTTTTGTGAAGCTGCGTTGGCTCCGTTAGCAGGGAGCTGAGCAGTTCGTGAATTTCGATTAATAGAATGAAGTTTTGAATAGAAGACGAAGATGTTGGAAAGGTTCAAAGGGAGTCGGAATAGTATATTACACACACCGAGGTGGGAAGTGATTCATTCGTGTCGTGAGATCAGTTAGTTAATCTAGATGCAACGCGTCGAGGTTAGCTATGATCTCGAGACAGGAATGAAACTTCCTACCGAGGTTTGTAAACTATTTCATTTACAACCATCATATTTCGATTGAAATCATTGAATCTCTGTTTCCATATGAACATATCTAAAATATCACATTTAACGACAAATTACCAAGAACGCGTTTTTTGCAGAATAATCAAGTAGATATACCGGGTGTCAACGAATATATTAGACAAGTCATAACATCTAGGCTATTAGGTGTATCAAAATGAGATTTGGTATAGGTGAATTGTTCATGAAAAGGAGAGTTTTCACATATTTCTCACTATCTGGTAATTTCTGGTTTCTCTGGAAATGGCACCGGTTCAGCATTTTTAAATGGAACACCCTGTATATCTATGGGCCTCAGGTGATACAAGAAAATTACAATCGCGAAGTTTTAATCACTAGTATGTTAGATATAGGGTAAGACAAGTTGGAAAAATCACATTTTTGTGGCTAACTATTATTTTTCAAATGGCGATCATTTTTTGACAAGTGCTTTCCGAAAAAATAATTTTTCGACGAATCTAAAGATACTAAATAATTTTCGATTGGATTACAAATAAGAACATAAATTAAATATTACTGAGGAAAATACTTGATAATAATTTATTTACTTTTGTCAAGTGTGCCATGGATAATTATTTATATACTTTTGTGAGCACTTTACAAAAAAGTATTTTTTGACAAGATGACTTGATGGAAATAACTGCAAGAGATTATGCGTCATGCCTATCCAAGGCACACTTCACAAAAGTAAATGAACTATCATCAAGTCTTTTCCTCAGTAATATTTAATTTATGTTCTTATTTATAATCCAATCGTATCGTTAGATTCGTCGAAAAATCCTAATTTCGGAAAGTGCTTGTCAAAAAATGGTCGCCACTTGAAAAATAGTAGTTAGACACGAAAGTGTGATTTTGCCAACTTGACTCACTCATATCTAACAACATACTAGTCTCTAAAACTCTGCGATTGGAATTTTTCTATATCACCTGAGGCCCTTAGATTAGTTTACGCCCGATCATGGCCACCTAGATGCAATTTCAAAAGTGACTCTGAAAAAATCGAGTAGGCGTAAAAACTCTTGAATTGGTCACATTCTGATTCAGAATTGTATCAGAAAACCTAAAAGGTGACCATATACAGGGTGTTCCATTTAAAAATGTTGAACCGGTGCCATTTCCGGTGAAACCAGAAGTGACCGGATAGTGAGAAATATGTGAAAACTCTCCTTTTCATAAACAATTTACCTTTTCCAAATCTCATTTTGATACACCTATTAGTCTAGAAGTTATGACTTGTCTAATCGATTCGTTGACACCCGGTATTGTTACCGTGACTACGGGGTATACAATGGGGAAGATGACCCAAAGCTTTTAGTAGGTGGCAGCACGACTGCATGTGCCTAACGAGTGATTTTGCAGGTTATGTTTTATTTTTATTTTAATGAATATTTTCAAAAGACACTTAAGAATCATAAGGATGTTTTCTCCAACCGATAGATATGGATGTTTGTTTGTACCAGAACTGAAAAGTTTGTTGAGGGAACGTGGTGGATCCCTCAAAGGAAAAAAAATCTGAGTGAAGTGTAAAAAATTCAAACTGATTACAGAGGTGTTTCGTTAATAATCATCATAATAACCATCTACTAGCCCTGCTACGTCCTTTTGTAAGTGACTGGAGCATAATCTAGAATGTTTAGAAGCCTGAAAGCTCTTTCTTTTCAGGGCTACTTCCCACTGCTTTTTAAGTTTTGTTTCTTTTGGAAATAAGTGCGTACCTACATTTTTACATCCGAATGCACTACATCAGACCATTTTATGTCGATTTCAAATCTTTATATTCTTCATTATTGCAAAGAAGGGACGTTTAATGTTTTGAATTGTTGTCATTTGACTTGAGAGGCTGTCAAAGGTACATGCAGTCGTCATCCCCATTGTCACCAATGTAAATGAATGTCGGATGAAGTCAATAAATGACAGATGAAGTTTAGAATAGATGAAATAGGGCGGGAAGTAGAGGTGTGTAATGTGATACGTCCCAAGCTTCAATGACGTTACTAATTACAGCATTACATAATATATGAGCCATATTTTCTCGGTTAAGTATTTGAAATACTTTGAAATCATTTTATTTTTGCGTTGAGATAATTGCATATATAATATCGTTACATCTGTCAATTATTGAAAGTATTTCAAAATCATGGTATAAATAATTTCAAAATCATCAACCGAGAAAATATAGCTATGGTTGTGAATAAAAGTTTTTTCCTATACCCTGGTCTATTTCTGAGAGAACAATTGGTCACACTCCAACCTGAAAGTAGGTTAGAAACGAGCACATTTTTGAATGATTTTGAATAAATGTGTCACTAATCGAATCACTGTATCCATAGGACAGAATAGAAAACTCAATAACAAACCTAGTTTCAAATTCAGAAACCCGAATTCTCGTAAAAGCACCCGGAAATAATATATTTACTCGTCTCTGTAAACACACTGATTACTTTTTGTGGCAAGCAAACACCGGACCGATATATCCTTTAACAAGATAGTCAATGACTAAGAGAAATGAGTGAAAGAAAAATAATCTGGAAATAAATAGCTCGTATAAAAATATGCAGCCGGCTTGGCTCGAGTCCAAGGACTACCTTCTCGTACATTTCGACGGGATACTTTCTAGCTGTACTTTGGCAAGGAGTAATTTACGATGTTTCGGTGGAACGCGATGAGCACCACAGAAATAGAATTATTAATTATTCTGTTATTTGTAACGCTTCGGAGTAGTTTCTAATT
Organism: Zygogramma bicolorata; assembly: GCA_032362365.1. NCBI lineage: Eukaryota > Metazoa > Arthropoda > Insecta > Coleoptera > Chrysomelidae > Zygogramma > Zygogramma bicolorata. Next base: position 377,291 of record JAVJAQ010001252.1, read on the forward strand.
GTCGGCTAGCGGTTCAGAAACGAACAGTAGTAGAGGAAGTTGAAGTTGTTGCACTGGGGTAATAGGTCGATCAAGAAGTCTTACACCACTTGCGAGCAGAAGCAGTTTCGCCAGGAAATTGGGTGATCAATCCTTTTTTAGATAGCGGAACTACTCACCGGTTGAATAAAGAGCCTATATTGATACATATTTAGATGGAGGTTATTTCCGGATTCGATTGCCAAATTAATTTGGAATACGTTCATGAATTCATCAATATTATAAACGTTTTTAAAATAAGCATGTAAACTTCAAAAACCGAAAAATCAGAACTTCAAATATTTTTTCAAAACAGTCTGGATCTCATCTAAGTGCACTGCGCACTATTCATTGATGTAACGAAGTGTTGAGAATGCTTCCAGGGTGAATATTAATAAAAATAAACCTTCAACTCACTACGATACGATTATCTGAGATCTGCATCAATCTAGATGAAATGCCTCAAAATTCATTGCAATGTTCTACCCCGAAGAGCTGTAACTCATATACTGTGACTTCGAGACACTGAGATTAAATATTAAAGAGATTTTGAGTATTTTGCCTTTGAAACTCGAGTAATTTTATACAGGGAATACATACGAATTGAGGTAACTTGATTTACTGCCCGTTGCGTCATATAGCCAGGAGAGTAGCTGTTCAAGATAGACTCTTTCTTTCTTTTTATGAATGAATTTAACGTCTAATTATGGTATTCATGTACCTAACAACAGATGATGTTTGTGAATATTTTTTATTCGACTCCATATGATTCTTGAGTTTTTCTTTTTTTTTAACTCTTTTTTTCAAACTCTGAGTATCTTTACCACTTGAAATTTTTTTATGTAGCGTTCATATCAATTTATTACTTAATGTTTATATTCACAACTCATGCTACACAATTTCCTACTTTTGAGAGTTGCATATTTCTGAAAACCATATGAATTATTCACCTAATATAGCCATGCAAGGCATGACGTTATTGTATTCGCACATTCATTTCCACATTTTTAAGATTGTTGTAGCCTTCCTTTGGAGAATCTCGAATGTTTCCACGATTCCTGACAATCGCAAATGTAAATAACTCTATTACCTGAGAATGTTCATGTAATTAGAATTTGTGTTGTAGGTCTATTTCGATTGGGTCGAATTTACGAATTTATTTAACCGACAAAATACCATGGAGGAAGTTTCAGAATCCCGAGTATTCCAAGAGATATACGGGAGAAACCATAATTTTCTGAAATAGCTGATCTTTTTCCTGGCTTCATTCAATGAAATATTTTATAATTAATTGGATATTACCATTGGCACTTACGCCACGCTACAGTACGGTTATTCCAGATTCTCCATCCAACGTTTTGGCTCTCGGCCACCATCATCAATTTTACTTTCTATATTGAATACCACAAACCAGCATCAAATGATAAGCAGATAGAGATAATGAAAATGTGAAATGTGTTTCGGAATATTTCATCAAATAAAGACAGGAAATGATAACCATTCAAAAAATTATAGTTTTTCTTCAAACATCAAATAATGATGACATTACTTATCTAACTTGATCCTCTCAAAGTTTGATGTCTCCGCCGGCAGCAGTTTTATTTTTCCCATTTCTTTACGGCGGAGGGAAAAATGTTGTCATGGCAACAATATGAAACATGTCACACAGCAACAATACAAATGTCATTAACAACAATTAAACATCATTTTTATTTATAGTAATATTAAAAGTACAATCAGTTAATGAAGCATTTTCAAAATTGAAACCGTGCAAAAATGTTCCCGACTGTTGATACGCATAGGTTATTGTTGATGATACTGATGGTCGAGCACAACTTTCAGCAATCATTCCCGATGTTGGCGAATCATGAGGGTATAAAATTTTTTGAGCATTATCGTTCTTATTTCTTATTGAATCCTCTATATATCCATGTCGTTTGAGGCATTCTAGATTTCCGCCTCCATCAATTAAAAGTGTTGCTGAAGTTCGTCGTAAACAGTGACCCGTGTATGCGCTTGCATCGTTTAAATTTAAATAACTAGCTACTTTTTGGGCTACTGCGCTGATCGAATGTATTCCCATGACGCTTCGGTAACACTTTCCAGTTTGGTACTTTATAAAAAATCGGTTTTCTGTGAAATTTTCAGGCCGCAGTGATGCATACTTTTTATACAGTTTAATGTAGTTTTGACCAATTATCGTAAAAGATCTAATTTGTCGTGTTTTACTGTCTGGGATTTTGATAATTATTACATTTTCTTTATCCTCAATGTCCACAGTCTTCATTTTTACCAATTCGTCGCATCGACAGGCGCCGGTAACCCCAATTAACAAAACAATCTGAAATATTTTTATAATTTAGTAGAGTATACTACATGCTTTGCAATATATTTTTTTTCCCTTTAATCCTAAATACAAATTATCTGGCGCTTCAAACAAAAATTTATCAAACTCGTCTTTAGTGAAAACTTTAGACTTCTTTGCAGTATATCCTTCGCTTGTCTTTTTCAGAAAGGCACGTAACTTTAAAAATTTGCTTTATCCACATTTTTTCTAATAACTAAGTCGGATTTTATCATATGGTATCGTGACCACATTGTAGAAGATTTCCATTAAACGTCTTCGGTAACTTGCCGTACTCCTCTTGTATCGCACCACTCTTGGAAGTGCTTGTACGCTAACCGATACTTTATTCCGGACTTGGAGGGCCCCAAACGTGCTACTGCATCATTAGCCGCGGACTCAATTTCGTTTAGGTTTTCCATTTTCGCACTAAATTTGCGCTTGCGGTTGCAACAACAATAAGCTGTCTTTAATAACATAAAATAACTGTCAAACAACTGTAACCAGGGAGACGCAAATCCCACCGACGACTTAATTATTTTAATTTCTAACATCTAGACGACTTTGATAGTTGTCACAGTTAATTTCGAGTAAAAATAGCGTATGAATTGTACTATTTATGGTTGAAAATTGCTACGTTTGAAGAAAAAACAGTATACTATTTTCTCGATTATTTCCACACCCATCTTTTTGGTCACATGAATGCGCGAATTTGCCCCAATTCAACTGAGTTACCATCTCCGATAGTTTCTAATCTCCCTATAGTGAGAAAGGAATTAGTAATGAGAATTCGACAAGTGCTTATAAATATAAATATATCCAGAGCAAGCTGATGTTTGGTGCATCTAGTGAGAAAATTTTATAATTTATCAACTGATGACCTCAATGCATTTTTCTCTGAGCGAAACAACCTTGTCTGGGTTTGAGAATGAAATGTTATCACGATGGATTGTTTTTTGTTTGAGAACTTCTCACTATTTGTATACAAGTATTCCGTGAATGACATCTGTTTGATTCGTTTCGTCTACTTGGTATAAACAAACTGAGCAAGAAAAAGTGATTTCAATGTGATTCAGCACCCATCGCGCAGCAGAGGAGTAGCTGTTTTAAATAGTCTCTTTCATCCTTTTTGTGAATGACTTGAATGTATTCGAATGATTTACACTTAGGCACAAAGATTATTTCCTAAATATTTGATGCTACTTCTTCAATAAAATATATTTTACATTCTTTCTGCATTGACTTTGAGGAGAAAAACCTAAAAATCAAATCCTCGAATAATCTTCGAGACTGGAGCCTTTGATGTAAAAGTTGAAACATTTTGCAGTGATCAATTACCCTAACACCAAACTGATACTATTTGCACTGACGCGCGTTCGCTAACAAGGTAAGCATCTTCAGGAGAAGAAAACTGATACTGATGAGTATCAGTTAGCGAAACGCATCTTGAGTGCAAATAATATCAGTTTGGCTGTCCCAAGCAAGAACACGATAACCCAAATTTTTCACAAATTTGTGATAATAGCGTAAGTGAACCTACTGTTGTTTTCACGCATTTCTGTATATGAAAATCATAATCGATTCATAAATAGCGAACTTACCCGACTCTTAACTACCCCGACTCTGATAGAGAACCCTTAACAAAACACAGTACTTATATACAACTTCTTCCGGAAAAACACGGTAAGTGCCTAGCATTTACTGTGTTTTAAGATGGGATATGTAATTACTGTGTTTGTGAATGGTCATGCAGCTAATTATTTGACCAGCGCAGAATTATTTTCCCTCACTCCAATCAAGTAACTGCATCGTGCCCCTTGATTTCATTCATTAATCGATCAGATGAAGCAGATAATTAATTGCAATATCACATGTGTGTTGAGCCAGTTCAAAAACAACACGATCAACGTACAATTGAATGATCCTTTATGGAGAACCAAAGGAAACAGTATTCATTTATTCATTTTTGAAAGTTTTTCGGTTTATTTATTTGTGTAAAAAAACTTTCCATATCTTTCATAACAAGGAATTCATTTCAGTCAGGTTTCAATATTAGTATTCAGTGTATTTGTCAGAATATTCAATTCACTACGACAATGACATTTGAATAAAAAACTTATCCAACTTAATTATTTTTCATTCTACATACAGTAACAGCAGATTGATGTGTTTTGGAAAAATTTGAATAAAAATTACTACTAACTGTGTTTTTCTTTCAATAGCCTTATTGACTTATTGAAAACAAAGCGAAAGCAATTACTGTGTTTTTCCATAATATATTCGTTATAAAATGTAGCAGTTACTGTGTTCTTTGATAAGCCTCACATTACACTGGATTCAGAAGTACCATACAAAACCATAAATCACGACGCAGTATCGACTCTAATGCTATTAATGAATTTTTCTAAACTTCATAATGATAACCTAGGTCCTACTGACAGTTTCACCAAGTAACGTGAGTGAGTCTCCTCAATGAATAGTGTGAAACTATGAAATTATATAGAATATTTCCCTCATATATAAAATGTCCCATAAGAGCAATACAATTATCGAAAACTTACAGCGGTAATTGCATTGTATCAAGTCACCATAAAAACACATTTGAAACCGTATCGCAAGACGTCAGTAAACAACACATATAAATGTCAGGTAGACTTGAAAAATAGAAAAACATTTCGCGTTTTGGTGAGTGCTCCATACAATCTATAGGGAAAAGTATAAATGAACAAAAAATAACATTTCCTTGAGAATTTCTTTATTCGTGAAATATTCCAATGAAGTACATTCGTGCATAAAAATGACCAGATAATTTTGCATTCAAGCGTGATATCTTATACAAATTGCATTCGGTAAAAAAGCCCTCGTCCTTCGGACTCGGGCACTTTCGCCAAAATATGAAAATGAACTTGCGATTTTTAGATATCACGCTTTCTTGCAAAATTATCTGTAATTTTTATGCACTCGTGCAATTATAACCGAAAATCCATTTTTCTCAATGTTCACTGAAATGCAATTAGTGTTCTTGCTTTGGACAGCCGAATTCGATGTTTGGGTAATTTATCTCTAAGAAGATCTCAAAGTTCAAGTACTCGTACAACTCTTCAGAAGCATCATTACTCGATACAGAAATGTGATGTAGTCAACAAACATTCTTCAACTTGTCCTTATCGGTATGTCCCAATAAACGAAATGTTTTCGATCGAATTTAATGACTGCAGCATTCGATTAAAAGCGACCTTCGAATCGCGCCCGTTCAAACTAATCGTTCAACTGTTCGAGCAACGAAACCGGTTCGTCCGTCTCTCTCCCTCTCTATCGGTTCGTTGAAGATAAGTCATCCGGTTCGGAGAAAACGAAATGATAATGAATGTCACCGAAATAAAAAACACGCCGAAATTCCTCTCAGCGCTAAATTCGACGCACACTTGCGTCACGAGCATTCCGCCGCATATCGAAAAAGTCAATGTAAAGGACGCGAAAAATCGCGAACGGCTTGGCAATCGCGTTTGTTTATTCGCATGTGATGAAAGTGGGTTAATTATCGGTTTCTATGGGGAATTCGGTTGTAGGTTTGCGCAAGAAATTTATGGTTTCTGAAATCGTTCGGTATGAGGTTTTTAAGAATGCCTCCACGATATAAATGAGCTTGTAGAATTGTCAATTTTGAATAGTTACAATGTTATTATCTCTATGGATATCATCTCCAGTTCTCACAAAGTTTTTTTATCACAAAATATTGGACGCAAGCCACCATCGCCTGAAATTACATTTATGAATTCATCAATATTATAAACGTGAATCTTTTTCTGAGAAAGAACCGTTCGATTTTCAAGTTAGCATGTAAAATTTCAAAAATGGGAAAGTCAGAACTATTTTTTCAAAATACTCTGGATCTCATCTGAGAGCACTCCGCACTATTTCTTGATGTAACGAAGAATTGAGAATGCCTCCACGGTGAATTTTAATATAAATAAGCTTGTAGAATTGTAAATTTTGAAATAGTAACAATGTTGTTACCTCTATGGATATCATCTTCGGTTCTCACAAAGTTTTTGTACTACAAAATATTGGACGCAAGCCACCATCGCCCAATATATCTGTTGACAAATTGACTGAGATTACATTTATGAATTCATCAATATTATAAACGTGAATCTTTTTCTGAGAAAGAACCGTTCGGTTTTCAAGTTGGCATGTAAAATTTCAAAAAAATGGGAAAGTCAGAACTTCAAATATTTATGGATATCATCTTCGGTTCTAACAAAGGTTTTGTACTACAAAATATGGAACGCAAGCCAGCATCGACCAATATATCTGTTAACAACTGGAAAACTGGAAACTACATTGAATTCATCGCTATATAAAATGTGTCATATCTGAAATACTAACAATACAATATAACTACTTTTCTTCGGGCCGTCGCGTCGTTAGGAAGAAATTCCAAAGAACGACGGCCTTAAAAAAGCCTTAACCATTTTGTCACTAACAATACAGTTAGTTGGCAGAGGGGAAGATTGCGTATAAAAGCACTATCAATAGGAGATAAGATGAAACATTTTTTTTACTAGTGAAAAAAGAGAAAGAGAAGAAACACTTAACGTCCGTGATTAAGCTCAGGTAGTTCTTTCTTGGATAATAGCTTGACCTCAGTATATCAAAATTATATAGCTTGCTTATAGGAAAGTTAGACGAAATAGAATCAACATTGCTTGTGAATTAATTGAGGCAAAAGTATTTTAATTATTAGTATCTGCGGTTTGAAGTCATTTATGTTACACAAATAGTTGTTTTCACAAGAACACTCTGCTGGCATTCCATATTTCACAGAGAGTGCAAATTACAGGCTATTATACATATAATCGGAGAAGTAGCCTTGTCCTGTCACATTGTTGTATTCATTAATTTCTTGATATGCACCAATAAATGGCGCAGACGCGAACATTTCTGACACAACTGAATTACAGGTTGCTTTCGATATTCCTAGGCAAGGTCTGCACTGCTTCTATCGATTCGAAATTATTTCTCTTGTTGCAATACATGGTCAACAGTGGATAATTGAACGTTTTTCATCCCCATTTCTACCCTTCGATGGAATAGAAAAAAACCTCAATCGACTACAAGGAACATCGTATTTGGAAATAAAAGTAGTATGAAGTCGACTTTCCGAATTAGACGTTTCTAAAAATTTCTCACCCCATTTCCACACTCTTGAACGGTCTAGAGAACTCAGACAGGTCATTTTTTATCAATACCACCACAAAGCACATTATAATCGAATATTAAAGATGTGTGTATTCTTTCCAAATGGGATATTTTCCTCCGCCTCATTTTCTGTTCATTTGAAGGCCTAAAAGACTGATTTTCAAATTGTCCTCGGAGAACAACATCTCTCAAAATGAAAGATGTCCAAATTGAATATTTTTTTAAATTTCGTAAGGCTGTTTTCACTGTCTTCAACATGTTTCATACTAACTGGACCACGTGGAGAAATATTTTCCCAAAATAAAGCTTAGGCAATACTTTTTCCATAACCCGCAAAGTCGGTCTGGTAAAACCGTGAAACTATAACTGTCGCTGGATCTCGATATCTCAAATGGCATATATTCATATAACTTCATTTGTAATTATCTATCGTCAGCTTAATTACTGCAACTTGATAAAGTGATCAACAACAGTGTTAGAAAAAATATCTAACGTATCTTGATTATATTGTCTAGTTTTGATTATAGAAACTCTTTCCAGAGACCTAGGTCGTATGATATTCTCCTCAATCTTGATTCACATTGCAAATGCATGTAAATATTGAGGGTCAGATTCACACGAATATACCGAATACAAGAACCAAAAGTTAGATGTTAATTTTTCGTTTCAAACTCTTCAAGAAGCTTTTATTTCAATTGAAGTAAAACATATCAGCAGAAGAAAAAGTTTTCATTCGCTATAAACATCAACAATGATTTGATGTTCTTTCTGCTGGGATTTCATTTTTCAATTCCAACTAACAGTTTCCAGTTGGAAATGCTGAATCTATTGATAACTCAGAGATACTTAAATGTGTTTGAATTTCACTATTAGAGTATATAGGGTCGAAATTTCTGGCGTATGGTCTTTGAGGAGCAGTACCGATCAGTTCATATGCATACATACAGGGTTGCGCAAAAGTCCGGAATAAAATTAATATCTTTTTAACCAGTATTATAGGAAAAAATCGCTGGAACACGTGAATTGATTTCAAAGTGTACGATTTTTTGGCAATATAATGAAATATGTTTTTCAATCCCTTAGCTGCAACCCTCCCCAACTTTTTTTTCGAATGCAAACCGATGTCATGTATGGGCTCATTGAAAACCTCGTAAAAAATGGAATCTGACCATATCTTTTTTTTTTTTACCCATGTGATTACCACGAAATGAGAAAAAACTCTTAAAAGTTAGAAATACATACTTAGTGCTATCTACGGGTGAATTAACGTTGCAAAAAACAAATAAGTGGCATTCAGCATATGATGATGTACACTGCTCAACAATTGCTTGGGATGAAACTAATTTCATGTGTAAGTTTTTTGTGAAAAAATAAATTCCAAAGAATGTTGATGCTAGATTACGTTATCAGTTTTACACATAAATCAATAATATTTGTTGTGGTGCCTGCCCAGGTTGGTCTGTTCTTAAAATTTGTAAACTTTTAGAAACTAGGTACTGGTGATCCTTAGCAATTGTTGGGCAGTGTACATCATCATATGCTGAATGCCACTTATTTGTTTTTTGCAACGTTAATTAACCCGTAGATAGCACTAAGTAGGTTTTTCTAACTTTTAAGAGTTTTTTCTCATTTCGTGGTAACCACATGGGTAAAAAAAGAAAGGGTATGGTCAGATTTCATTTTTTACGAGCTTTTGCGCTCCCCTTTATATATCTTTCAAGAGCTTCAAAATTCGTAGTGGAGTTGAGCATAAGAATAATCTGAATGAAAAAAATATCTGTGTGCTTTTACCAAGCTGCTTCCAAATTCATAGATGAAAATGCCAGGATGACCTTCGAGTGGTGCACAGAAACTTGGTTCATACAAGTATTTACCCACTCGATTCCTGATACTCGTTTGCGAAAAACCGCAGAGCAAAGTCCTGTTTCCTAACCGCTATCGTATCAAGGATGAGGTGACCTAATCATGGTAAATTTTTTGTCGAGTAATAAATAACAGTACTCCAAATTATCAGAGGTTTCGACCACGTTGCAGGAGAGATAACGGCTTCATAAAAAACGCTTATCTCCTTTTGAAGTGTTTTCACAAATGGGAAGAAAACGCCGAGTGTTGATTAGCCGACCCCGACCGTTTTCATATCAGAGTGATTTGGCAATCTACAAACAATAGTAGAATTCTTATCGGTTGAATAAGTGAGGTTTTTTATCGCGAAATGATTTACTTCAATGGAATACTGTGACCTTCAGGCTACCAAACTGCCAGTACAACTGTTAGTTTTAAGATAAGCACGAAAATTGAGTCAGTGTTCAGAGCAAAAATTGTGGTACTAGATTTTCAAATGATCTTTTTTTCATTATCGCCGATGATAATGAACGTAACATATTCGAACACGTGGAAAGGAAAAAATACAACTTTGGAAATATTCGGGACAAAAAAAATCAGTATTTTTTTTTTCACGCCGTACCAACCAAAACGATATATTTTTGGCATCTTGTTAATAATTCATACTCACAACCTTTCAGACCAAATATTTTCTTTATGCATATTAAAAGTGATCAATTAACGGTACATGATCATGTTATAAATTGCGTTAGTACCAAACTTAAAGAATCGAATAAATATGCCATTATATCGTCAACTAATTCTCGTCCTCTGTTCGAATGAAAAATCTCTGAATTTGTGAGAGCTAAGGACCAACGAGGTCTTATCAATCAACGTGCAATTTCCACATGAGGAGTGAAACTCTGTTTAATTTCCGGTGATCCACCGACGGCCGCGATGCACGTTATTTGACCTCAGACAAGGTAACTCGTCTCAAAACTAGCCATCTTCATTCATAAAAGACCCTTCGATGAAAACAAGGATAAACCAGCTACAAAAAATAGCAGGAATCTGTAACTACCATAACCGAGTCCTCAGCTGCAGACAATCATTACTTACAAGTGTCAGAAGAATATTGCAATATGGTTGAAATTTTGTTTTCCGTCGACCAGCTGACGCCCTCCACAAACGAACGTCAATATTTAGAAAATGAAAAAAAAATTCTTGCGAGCTAAGGATTAACGAGGTCTTAGCTCTCAACATATGATTTCTATCATTTACGAGGAAAAGGAGTGAAAGTATGATCATATAAAACCGGCCACCCTACCAGATCATAGCCGCGATGAACATTGCTTGACCGATAAGGAATTCAGCTAAACCCACTATCATTTCCAGTATTTTGTGGTTTTAGTGAATCTGATTCAAATTACCTCAATCAGCCTCCCATGTAACATACACACATCATATTGGTTGAACCCTGATTTCAGATTGTTCAAATATAGATATATCGTAAGTGGAAAAATTTATGTCGAACTAATATGATTCAATATTGAAAAAACGGCATTTTATTGGTCCATTATTGATGGTGATAATGAAATTATTAAACTGCACATTTGGGGTTATATTGAATTACATCAGTTCAGCAATATAGAGATTTCAATATTGTTTGCATATTTCTTTCAGATTCGATTTTTGATATTGCAATTTCAATATCTGCCCAATATTGTTTGGGAGAGTATATTGCTTGATCACTGTATATTGAAATAGCAATTATCAAATAGTGATTTTCGAATCACTACCCACGAGTGTTATTGTAATTTTAACAGCGATACCATATCGCTTTTAAACTGCTATATCAGTATTGGTAATGCAAAATTGTTTATGAATTATTACTGGAAAAATATAGATATTGTTCGTTTTCGTTAACCAGCTGACGAACGTCAACCCTCAGAAGTCGAAACTTGTGCGAGCAATGGATCAACGAGGCCTTACCTTTTAACGTGCGATTACCCAGCACGGTGGCCCGGCGAGGATTCGAACCCCGGCCTTCCGCTTGATAGGCAGATATGCTAACCACTACACTACCGAGACCACAATATTAAAATCAATAATATTGAAATTTAGTGAATTTCAATACCAGACAGAAAATTATGCCAAGAACTTTTTCTACAATAAGTTTCATAAACTGATGTACACTCTTATAATTCCCACCCTTTGTATTTTTTTTTACTTCTTTAGGCATTCTCTTCTTCTGGTACTTATAGTAGTACTTATATCTCTTCAGAGAAATAAGCGCTAACTTTGCCTTTTGGCAGTATTACTCATATGTTTTTTTTTACATAAGAACTGTCAATGAAAGCATTTATTATTGTTATACAAATTCGCCTTCGCATCAAATAGTAATTCTTCAGTATTCTTACGAGTAGATTTTCACTATAACCAAAGTTTCATTTCAGACTGATTATAATAATTTTTCACTCAACAATGTATCTGAAGTCACTAAATCTATACCACGTAACTTCTTCACAATACAAGTAGTCGTGTATTTGGTAAACTTTTAGCAAACCGTAGATAGATAGTCAGCTCAAGCCTCGCAGAATCTCAGTATTCGGTTAGTAAAAGTGAGTGAAGGTAAAGAAAGTCAGTTCCAAGGTTGAATTGAGAGAAAAATCAAGACCAAAAGTTTCGAATTTGAAAACTGAAACTTACGGGGTGACATTAATTGAATAATTTCGAATGTTATTGTTTCTACCGATATATCATTACCAATATACAGTGTGTAACAACGAAAACTTAACAGAGCCGTTTTTGAATATAAAAAGTAAGAATTTTAAAAAAGCTCGGACACGTCGATTTCTAATTAAAGGGGGACACCTTTCAGACTACTCAGATTTTTTGTAGTACGCACCCCCTCGGAGGGGTGCGTCCGACGACCCTTATTTAAATAGGGATAGTAGGTCGAGTGGAACCTTGGTTTAAAGGTCTTTCGAATACCTTTACAACTCTGTTAAAAGAAATTTGGTAACCAACCCCATCCCCCGAAAAAATCTCCTCGCAATAAACAAAAAATACGAAATCACGTGGACACGTGTTAGCAGATTGTCATAAAAAGCAAAAATTTATTTTTTTATGAAAGTTCTGAACGTAAATTGTTCCTTAAAAACAATTTGATTTTTTTTAAAAAGCGTTGAACTGAATACAAATACCTTCAGAACTTCAAATCATCTCGAAAACTAATCGCCACAAAAATTTTCTGTTAACAGAGTTGTAAAAGTATTCGAAAGACCTCTAAAACAAGTTGACACTCGACCTACTTTCCCTATTTAATAAGGGTCGTCGGACGCACCCCTCCGATGGGGTGCGTACTACAAAAAATCTGAGTAGTCAGAAAGGTGTCCCCCTTTAATTAGAAATCGACGTGTCCGAGCTTTTTTTTAAACTCTTACTTTTTATATTCAACAACGGCTCTGTTAAGTTTTCGTTGTTACACACTGTATACCTATATGTCCTTATATTATACCTATATGTATAATATTGAAACAATTTCACCGATTGTATTTTTATGGCCAATGTATATTCACAATATTAACCAATATTTGTCCAACATATATGTGATACTTATATTACACTGGAAATTGAGTCGGTCCCAAGGTTCAGCGGTATCTCAAGTTTCCAGATGTGATTAATTAGAGCCTGCCTCACACTACGTCGAGAGATCCAATCAGCCACTGTGTTTTCGGAAAATTCCACCTGCAAGGAATCCAACCACTTCCTCGAACCACTCGACATAATTCGTATGCGTACAGGACTCAAGGATACTCGACACGTCGATCTACATTCCGATCCCCTCGCCCCCCACCTCATCTCCCTGCGGCAGTCGTAAACGCCGAGATAAATGATCCGCTGGCTGTTCCAAGAATAGGTCATTTGGAGCGGGTCCAGCGAAAACATTTCAGATGTTCGTCGGCCGACCTTCTATTTTACGGGCCGCATTTTTTCTTCCTCTTTCAAGTCTTTCATTTCGGTATTAGTCACGAACGATGCGACCAACATAACAGCGACAATAGGAAGAGATACATTTTGAGACATTGTCGTGTGTTTTACGATATGAGGTACATAAAAAAGCATCAAACGGCTTTTCCATACGGTTGAGTGCGTATAGACTCGATTTGGATTACTAATATTGAAGCAATGAATACTTGTTACAAACAAGACAACCAAGCTACGCAAAAAGGGATATTGCCAAAGCCATATTGCCATGCGTATAGACTCGATTTGGATTACTAATATTGAAGCAATGAAAACTTGTTACAAACAAAACACCCAAGCTACGCAAAAAGGGATATTGCCAAAGCCATATTGCCATGCGTATAGACTCGATTTGGATTACTAATATTGAAGCAATGAAAACTTGTTACAAACAAGACACCCAAGCTACGCAAAAAGGGATAATGCCAAAGCTCAGAACCTAGGAATAGGTCAGGGTACTGAGTGATAGATGCAACGAAGAAGTAGATAAAGCCATAATAAATCAATTCCTATGGTCTTTTGCTCATCTTCTGATCTAAGAAAGACTGGATCTATTCCATTAACATTTGGAGTGGACAATACTAAAAATATCAAATATCTCGAGCCAGTGTTCGATTGATTGTTTGTAGACAAGGCAAAATGATCTTTCATTAACTGTTATCATTAACTGTATATAGTATTTTAATTTAGTGATTATCACTTTCGATATGAAATATTTACGTACTTATGTATGCTAAACAAGTGCTGCATTTATTCAATGCTCACACCAATTGATATAATTCTGTATTTTCCTTTAAATTATTAAATATTATCACTAGTATTATCTGATCTCTGTGGGTTCACATCTCAGGAGTCGAAGCGATATTTGATCTTTGTCGAAAATAAATCTTTTTATAACCATAACTACTGTCAAGAATATTTATTGTTGAGTAGCTTACTGAACTAAAATGTCTGTGAAAAAAGTCAAATTCTTCACAGGCACGACCATTTCCAGTTGATGTTCGTATGTTCATTCAAAGTTAATGTGTCTGATGGCAAATTTTCTTAAATTATATGCCTCGAACTGAGATATTAACCCTTTCGTGTACCTTGAGAAAATATCTCAATACCTGAAAAACAGCCAGAATTCAACTAGCCTCTAACGAGAAAAAAAATTAGATAATAACTATAGGCCTATTGCATTGCAGAAAAAAGTTTGAGATGGATCACCAAAACCCAATGGAACTTGTAGATCGACAATGACTTTGGAAATGCAAGAAGTCATTGTATATCTACAAGTTCCCTCGGGTTTAGGTGATACATCTCGAACGTTTTTCTCCAACGGAATGGTTCAGAGGGAAATTGAATGTCACCATCGATTGTCCGTTGGAGGATCTGGACATGAGCAACTACGCGGCAGCCAATGTAGCCCCTTGCCACTACAACCTCTAAGCGCTCTACAACCATAGCGGCACTACGGACAGCTGCCACTACACGGCTTACGGCCAGCATCCTTACGCGGGAACGTGACACGAATACAAAGATTCCCATGTGTTAACGATTTCCTAAAAATCTCTCGTAGGTGGCGAGACGTACGTATGAACAGGAAGGCACTAATGAAAAGAATGAGACATTTGAAATTGTTTTATTTTTTATTCTATCTCATTTACTTCTGATTTTTATTGTTTAATTTTTTCTGTTTCTCGTTATTATTTATACAACTGTATTTCATATTCGTATTTAATGTGCTTGGAAAAAAGACAGCGACTTTAATCAGTCCATGAAGAGAGTGTAACAACCATAACTAGCACTTGGAAATTCGTGAAATAGTTTGAAATAATTAATTATATTTAAAGTATTTTTTTGTCGAAGGAGATCAACTGATGGCTTGCTTGCTTACGTTTACTATGTATGAGGGTTATATTCATTGATAAAAACTGGAATACTTTTTCCTATCGTTTCTTAAGCATTTCATTGGGTTCAACACCAGAACTGAAACGCAAACATATGCCTTTTTTTTCAAAAACCGATCCGCCACTGCCAAAAATAATATTGATTTCCAAAGTTGTCTCAAAGCCCCGTTTTCCATCTCGTGCAAAGGAACATTGCACATTCTGGCAATTGCATATGATTGCCTATCCTAATATACTGTTACCAAGTCCATTCTTGCATGAACATTTTGAGTGCATGACAACAAGAGAGTACCTCCAAGTATTTGACACCAATTATAGAAAAAACATTAACAAGGAAAGCGCACACAACATTTCAAGCTCCTCACAACGTGTTCTGTGA
The DNA here is from genome assembly GCA_032362365.1 of Zygogramma bicolorata. Lineage (NCBI taxonomy): Eukaryota > Metazoa > Arthropoda > Insecta > Coleoptera > Chrysomelidae > Zygogramma > Zygogramma bicolorata. The sequence continues at coordinate 392,976 of JAVJAQ010001252.1, forward strand.
TGAAAGATGAAACCATTACCTGTTTACAGTATTTATAAAACAAACTCAAACTAACCCATCTAACATTGAATTCAACTGGCCGATACTAGATGAAAATCCATTTTAACACCAATATCTCAGTTTCCTGTACGATCCTCACTGACCAGCGGTTTACGAAACCGCCACTCGTATTTCGCTATACAATAGCTTACCCAAGTGGTCTCGGTAGTGTAGTGGTTAGCATATCTGCCTATAAAGCGGAAGGCAGGGGTTCGAATCCTCGCCGGACCACCGTGCTGGGTAATCGCACGTTGAAAGGTAAGGCCTCGTTGATCCGTTGCTCGCACAAGTTTCGACTTCTGAGGGTTGACGTTCGTTAGCTGGTTAACGGAACGAACAATTTTAGAACAACAATTTTTAGGATTAAGAATCCTGTAAGAATACATTCATTCATCAATATAATACCACACGTTCATTTGTTAGTGCTTGCGAATCTGAAAAAAGTACCTTTTTTCATTTTCCAATGTATCCTTGCATTTACTGATCACGAAAGAGTTTTCAATTTTTCTACTAAAATCACGTTACTATTTTTATTCGCAATTTTTGTCCGATTTCCAATCCAGCACGAATTTACCTTTAGATATACATTCTCTTAACTTCCCAGAGATTTACGCTTTCCTACTAGCATCACATCACTATATTTTCATCCACAATTTTTGTCTGATTTCATATCTAGCATGAACTAGCCTTAAGACATACGTCTCAATGTGAACATGACCTTACTTATGTGATCTAATATCGGTGTTCTGTGATGTGATCGATCTATGCTGGTTCCACAAACTGTTTCGCTCCAAAGCACCCTTCGTTTCGTCGTGGTTTATTGTTTATTCACAGTTGATTTGTTTGTGTAGTTGTAAGTTGATGTGAACTAAAAGTTCTCATCTGATTACGTTTCGATTTAGTGCTTAGTGACAGTGAGTCGGTGAAAGAAAACTGTTAGACGCCAAACAATGATGACTCATAAAAATGAAGGTGAGTGGTAGGTATAGCTAACAATCTAACAAGTTGTGAAATGAGTCTGCTTCCCGTTTCCGAAAGGGAACGTTTGTGTCGGAAGTGAATTTGAAAGTTGACAGGAAAGCAAATGGCGAGGCAAATGTTTACTTATTTCCTCACACAATGATTCATAGGTACAAAATTCTCGAAGAGATTCGTCTGAATTGATGAAACCGTGTAGCTTTAACCCATGGATTATGATTAGTGTCAAGTCCTTTATTTCTTCAAAACTTTTTACTTTTTGACGACCTCGAAGTCTGATACTGCTGTAGGTAACTCATTATACGTAACAAAAGGCTATTGTGCTCGAATTACGTGTTTAAAAGACAAACACGTAGACAAAACAAATGAGTATAAAACCTATGGCCAACATGCAGAGGAAAGAATGCAATGGGGAAGATGACCCAAAGCTTTTAGAAGGTGGCAGCACGACTGCATGTGCCTAACGAGTGATTTTGCAGGTTATGTTTTATTTTTATTTTAATGAATATTTTCAAAAGATACTTGAGAATCGTAAGGATGTTTTCTCCAACCGATAGATATGGATGTTTGTCTCTACCAGAACTGAGAAGTTTGTTGAGGGAACGTGATGGATCCCTCAAAGGAAAAAAAAAGATCTGAGTGAAAGGTAAAAAATTCAAACTGATTACAGAGGTGTTTCGTTAAAAATCATCATAATAACCATCTACTAGCCGTGCTACGTTCTTTTGTAAGTGACTGGAGCATAATCTAGAATGTTCAGAAGCCTGAAAGCTCTTTTTTTTCAGGGCTACTTCCCACTGATTTTTCAGTTTTGTTTCTTTTGGAAATAAATGCGTATCTACATTTTTACATCCGAATGCACTACATAAGACCATTTTATGTCGATTTCAAATCTTTATATTCTTAATTATTGCAAAGAAGGGACGTTTAATGTTTTGAATTGTTGTCATTTGACTTCAGAGGCTGTCAAAGGTACATGCAGTGGTACCGCTCCTAGTGGTAGAGTTTTGCAGCCGTCATCCCCAATGGTAATAGGGATGAGAGGGGCATTCGGAAGATCCACTAATAAAATTGCTCAGAAGATTTTTACCGAATTCTCAGGGTATGGAAATAATTCATAGGAGTTGTAATTTATAATTTTTGATTAGGAGAAAAAAAATAATATATAAATAATAAGTTTCTAATTATGATATGGAGATTCCCCAAACTAGGTATTGTCAGATATTCATCAATTTGCAGTCTGATTCTCTAGTATACATGTCTCAGCTAATGATAACATGAATATTAGAAATGCTAATGGAATTCGTTGAGATCTTTTTGCCTTGAATACAGTTTTTCTCTTTTCAGGGGTCATTTAAACTGTGCTTCTCTTCTGAATGCTATCAGGTGAGTATTTTATTATTTACTGTAGCCATCTTTTGAAGAGCGAAGAACTAAATATAGATTTGACGTATACTTACAGAGCTGTATATTGTAAAATCAACTTGTGGGGGTATGGAGAAAATTTATATAATGTGCGACGAGTGATTATTTGCCTCGTTTGTATTGTCGAATAATATTCAAGAGTGGCGATTAGATTGTGTTTGAATTCTATTCAATTCCCTCATAAAAATCAACAAAGTGTGTGTCATTTGAAACACTTTTTATAAATTTTTGTATTTATATAACAATAGATGTTACAAACTGACTTCTATGTTTTTGTATTTTGGGGAATATATCTAAATACTAAAATGTCCCTTGTTATGTGATATGCTAGTTGAATTTGATAAATTTGATATATACTTTGAGATGGAAAAATTTCATGAATTATGTTTTCAATGCTCACTGGCAATTTTATTGTAAATGGTATTCGTTTCAAACCACGAAGATTAGTAAAACTGATTTGTCTCACTATTTTACGGATATTTCAGTTCTGACTGATATAATTGACTTCAGTTAGAATTATATCTAAGATATACGGATTGCCTCCAAACACTATTGTGAGTAGACTATTATTGTAGCAGAACGCCACTTTGGAATCCGTACTGTTTAGGACCTCTATTGGAATCCAACTCGAAACAATTCACGGATATTTGGATTAGTGAATCCAATTGGAAGGTTTCATTATCTTTCTGATAGAAATATGAACCCATAATCCTCGAAATCATCTCTCTATATCTATATTGTAGCTGGTTATCAGATCATTGGATTATCTTGTCAGGTGTTTTGTCACCAACAATTTCGCGCTTTTTAATGAAAAATAACTTGTTATCTGTACGTATCTACCTTAGCACCCTCAGAATTGATTAAAATCTTCAAGTGTTAGGCGAGGTGTTGGGTTTCACTGGAATATATTGATTGGTTTTTGTAATTGTATTAGTCTTTGTACTAAAAAACAATATTCATCTAATGTACTTAGTGATAGTGAAAGAAATAAAATGAAAATCTCCAGAAACCTGAGATAAAAATGGCACAATTCATAGTGAAGTATGGTTCTTTTTCATTAAATGAAGTACTCATTTACGTCACAAACTTCGTTTTTAAAAAAATATGAATGATTATTTACAGATAGTAACCTCAAGAGCTATTAGCGACATTGATTTTTTATTATCTCTTTATATTCGGTATGCACACCAATTGCTATATTTGATATGTTTTCGTAAATTTTGCTTGTTTCATCATATATGTTCATGAATATTTTATGGAAACGAGAACTCGTCATTATTAAATGTGATTGTTGATTTTCATGCTTATAACTTGCCCTAATCTTGTTGACGTTTCGGAAAGATATCTGTTTGATAGCAAAGATGGCTCGATGAAAAATGACAATTTGAAGTGAAGAACAGATTTGTTTTTACTTACATTCGGTAGCTACTCTCACAAACGTTCTATGTCGTGCTACATACCTGTAACAAGAAATAATATGGTTATAGTATGGGTATAGTATTGTTCTATCAGAACAGTTAAGATAGAGCAGTTTTGTGTTAAAGCCTCAGAAAAAATATATTTCGATTTTATACGAAAACTGATATTGATCAATATTCCACATAAATCAACCGGATGGAAGGTTAGGTTAGGTAAGGTTGATTTTCTTTCATGAAAGTTTTGTATTTCCTTTCTTTATAGGATTCGGAAAGGAAACCACAAAATATTGTCTATGAGTAGGTTCAGAAGAAATATTGGCATTGGACTGAAAATAATATTAAAGAAAGTAGTTTTGCTAGTCCTAACTGATATTCTTGTCGAGTGTTCGACCTTGTCGCAGAACAAAAATGGAAAGTCATAAAATTATACAAACACCTAATAAGGCGAACCCGATATCTTTATCTGGAACAGGCATCACCTGATCAGAATAGGTATTCATTCGGGCATACAACAGAAATATGGTTGAACTCTGATTTGCATTCCCTCATTACATATATATCTGTGGAAATACATAATATTCATACATAATATTCATGCAGGAGAACGATTACTCAAAATTTAAAAGTCATAGCAATTCGAATTCGTACTGGATTTCGCAAACGTCAAGCGTTGTTAAGATAAAGACCGAATCAGCTTACACCTTTCTACAGAACAAGATTGCCATAAAATAAAATTGGTTAATTGATTAGCAAAATCACTTCATAGATTAACTTGTTGCAAAGTGATTCAGAGATTGATTCCCTAAAATCAAAAAATCTCCAAGATTTAGCATTTTACCAATGCAAAATCTAGTTTTACTGAAAGAGTTGCAGAAGTTTATTTGGAAGCAAATTTGCGTATTATATAGCTCATCACTGAAAAATCTGAATCAACCCTCTTACTTTCATAACTGTATGAACTTTGTCACTGCAACTTTTAATGGTCTGTAGAAAATGCCTGAAACGCATCTTCTGAATTTTCGAAATATTTAATCAAAACTGATGATGCTTCAGAATTTTCGAACAAAATTGTTTACGAATAACTATTTGATATAAGTCATAAAACATGGTTTATTAAATTCAAAGAAGTTGAAAAAATACTGGTCCGTATTTGAATATTTGAAAATTTTAAGTTGGGGGTAACCCTTTCAAAGTATTGTTTTAACAATTTGAAACGAAACAGACGAAATATCTGATTCCACGTTCAACCAAAAAAAGTCTATCATTTACGTAATTACATTGGTTTTTTGATACGGTTTTCAACTTGGCAAATTTCATCCTCTGGGGAGGGTGAGACCAACACTTTCTCTTCCAATGGAAACGAGTGATACCTTTGTTGAATCGGCATTTGATTCTTCTTCAAATTAAATCTCATTCGTGAAATTTGGCCAGATAATTTTCGAGATAAGTAATGTTTTTACTAATCTAATTATTCGAATAACAAATTAATAACGAGATTAATAATGATGAATAGAAATAGTACGTAAATATGAGCACATATGTTCAAAATGACCTAAGGGATCGAATTGTTCAAGAATGCCGGCTGATCAAACCAGACATGTTAGAGGCAGTTCGTGGAAAATTTGAATCACACCATTATCATCTCATGGAAGTCGGTGGTGGTCATTTCGAACATCTTTGTACATAATTAGGTACGTTTTGTATTACATTTCATCATTAGTATTTTGTTAGTCAAATAATTAGATCAGGAAAACCATTACACAATTAGATAGTTATCTCGGAAACTAACTGACCGAATCTCACAAACGAGATGTCATTCGAAAGAGAATTAAATGCTTTTTCTTTAAGTTTCTGAAAGAACTGAATACATATTGTATGTAACTGTCGTCAGTAAAGAGAACACTATGAATTTCAAAATCAATAACTTCACCTTCCATTGTCAAAAATTTCATTAATCAAGAAAAACCTCAAGTAGCACAGGCATGTACCTCATATTTTATAATCATACTTTTTGATGTCCATTTCATATTTTAGCCCTCGAAAAAGCTGATAAAAATATAAAAATAAGCGAAAGCTCGGGTGAATTAAAAGAGTAATCTTTTTCTATAAACCGAATCCCTGATAAAAAACAACTTTGTATGTATATATATATATATATATAAAATTTTTTTTTCACGGTTTGTAGAGCGTTGAAGAGTTCGATGCCACCACATTTAGTATCCTCTCGACAAAATACGACAACTCGACGTTTTTTTCCTTTTCCCTGTCACTGTCATTATTGGAGTATTATCGTTAAGTACGTCGTTAGGTTTTACTTTTGTTTACTACCTTGCGTTTGCGGAACTTGGAAACGTTGGGAATGATTCAACTAATGCTTCCCTTATCGATCCACGGCAATCACTAGGCTATTTATAAAGCGGGCGTCATCGGTTTTATTTTATTGGTCACAGACACACAAGCAGAAGAGATATTGATTCGCGAAAGTACGTCGCAATAAAAGAATATCGCAATAAAATGATAACGGGTGTCCCACAATTATCAAAAGATATGAAAATGACAAACGAAAAATTCGAATCATGGCAATGTACTCCTATTGTAAACTCTTTCATAAGTACTAATATCACATCCTTCAAGATACTCTTTCAAAGATTCATGGCACCCTATATAGACCGGGAGGTCATGACAGGTGACGTTCCACCATTTTTTCGTGCATGCCTTTTTAAGGCTTGATAAATAACCCTAAAATATCGAAGATAGTCGGGTTTTCAGCCCCCCCGCGCGTCCTCTTCATAAGGAAAAACGCTTTTCTTTCTGTAGCGAATTTTCGTGTTTTTCCGTGATATGTTACTGCATGCCATTGTAATATACGGAAGTTCAAACTAATTGAAGCTCTAATAATTGATGGCATGCACCCCGCAGCGGCCCAAGATGATCAAAGGGTTGTGAAAACCTGAAAAAAAATTTTGGAAAATTCCGTGTTTTCAAATTGCATGCCGATGTGAAGAATTGAAGTTTTTGTAATAAAAATACTATGGGAAAATTGGCATGCACCCCCCGTAGGACCAACGGTGAAAAATTTCCGGAAAATTCTGTCAAATTCTAACACCGATTTTCCGTGATTCCAAATCACTCCTAATAAGGATGAATATTAATTTTATAACGGAATAATTATCTAATTCAAATGGCATGCATGTTGAATAAGCCCATCGTATTATAAATAATAATAAAAGTTGCAAAAAAACAGTGCAAATTTAGGTGACTTGTTTTCGCATGCCGTTTTGTATTTGATGAATTTACCTTATTTCAAGTCATGAATGTAAATGGCATGCATGTAGCTACAGCCCAATACACAAAAATTGTGAAAAAATTGAATAAACATCAATTTTTGGATTGAAAAAAAAATCTAAAAAACGCCGTGACTTCTTCTTGCATGCCACTTTGTATTTCGTTTGTAGATATTATTTCAAGTTGAAATACGAAATGGCATGCATGTAGCTCCATGAAAATTGTTTGAATAAACATTATTTCAAGTTGATGGCTGGAATAACATACATGTTATCACAGTCCAACATTCAAGAATTGTAAAAAGAATAAATTCAAATGACTCGAATCTCCCGGTCTCTAGTCTAAACGTGGCCTATCATACGTCGACTAGCACGAGAGGTTACACTACTACCCTATTGTTACGATCTTTCTTCTGGAAAATATTAATTCTGACACCACTGTTACGATATATCCTTTCAAAATCCAACTTCTGACACTACTGTTACGATTTATCCCTGGGTCCGTCGATAGAAACACCGAACAACACTGAACTTCTTTTATTATAACTCTCTATCACAATGCAATACAACACAATCACTTAAATCGCTCCGATAACTTTCCAATGCTCGGTACCAAAACTCTCTGTACTAAAAATTCCACTTCCGCACAAAGCTCTGCTCCACTTAGCTCCCAATAACTTCCACCACATAGCTCTGAATAAAATTTGTCACTTAACTAACTCTGTCAATAACTTAATCTCCGAATAAAAACTTCTCTCCGCCGCGATATCAGGATGCTTATATACCTGCGTATCTATCGAGAATCCTCGAGAGAAGCCTCGATGACGTGTCTCGAATTCTCCAGGCGGTAATCAACAGTTCTTGGAAAATGACGACGCGATCCCTCATCTGCGTTTACGATCTCGTCAGAGCCGGCGCTAGCACGTAACACTATGATAGACGCTACACGCTACGCCATTACCTATACCACCGTATAGAAGTAAACAACAAGTTCGCTACCAGTCGGCATGATGTATCAGGTCAAGACTTTATATTTAGCTGGGCTCTGGCAGCATGTGGTGCGGTAGGAGGGTGTCGGCTGAGAGCATTCTTGGCTCACTTGCACTCACGCCTCAGATACATCGGCTGAGCGTTAAGTAAGAGATGGGAATATTAACCCAAATAGGGCGGCGAGTGAATTCGATGATAATACTTCATGTATAAAATAATGATCCTGAAAATGATTTTCTACTTTCATTTTTCATAAAAAATTTGAAAAATAATAAAATTATTAAATCAGACGATTTTTTTGTTTATTTAAGCAATTGTCATAAAGCTACATGCATGCTATTTTGCATTTCGGCTCAGAAAAGTACATAGCGGCATGCAAAAAGAAGTCACGCCATTTTTTAGATTTTTTTCAATTAAAAAATTGATGTTTATTCAATTTTTTCACAATTTTTGTGTATTGGGCTGTAGCTACATGCATGCCATTTACATTCATGACTTGAAATAAGGTAAATTCATGAATTTCAAAAAGGCATGCAAAAACAGGTCACCTAAATTTGCTCAGTGTTTTTTGCAACTTTCGTCACGCATGCCTCTATTTTGCAACACCCTGGTGTGCATGCCAAATTTCCTTCTATTGAATAATGGTACGAATCAAGTATCTTTTCAATGGCATGCAATTTGGAATCACGGAAAATCGGTGTTAGAATTTGACAGAATTTTCCGGAAATTTTTCACCGTTGGTCCTACGAGGGGTGCATGCCAATTTTTCCATAGTGTTTTTATTACAAAAACTTCAATTCTTCACATCGGCATGCAATTTGAAAACACGGAATTTTCCAAAATTTTTTTTCAGGTTTTCACAACCCTTTGATCATCTTGGGCCGCTGCGGGGTGCATGCCATCCATTATTAGAGCTTCAATTAGTTTGAACTTCCGTATATTACAATGGCATGCAGTAACATATCACGGAAAAACACGAAAATTCGCTACAGAAAGAAAAGTGTTTTTCCTTATGAAGAGGACGCGCGGGGGGGCTAAAAACCCGACTATCTTTGATATTTTAGGGTTATTTATCAAGCCTTAAAAAGGCATGCACGAAAAAATGGTGGAACGTCATCTGTCATGACCTCCCGGTCTAATACTTCCATCTTTGATTGAGGAAATATTGTGCTAATGTACTTCACGGAATATTTCAGTGGTTTTGAACAGTAATTGAATCATCAAATGCAATGGAACTCCAACGATTGTCTTCAATGTATATGTCCCCGAATCCATATCATGCTATTCGAGATTTGCCATTCTCTAAAAAAAGAAAAATCAAGTAAAGATCTATCGCGTTTCTATCGGTCAGTAAGTTTTAAAATATTTGAAACGTTGTAAATAATAAACGATCGAAAATAATGTTTCCGTCAGAGGTCAACTGGTGACGTGCTAGTTTCGGATATATGTGATTTATCCGTCGACAAATGAATACCGAGAGACTGGCTCATGTTCTCGGTTGTGCTGTGGTAGATTTCTATACTTACTCGCTTATGGAATATATTCATCATCCTACCACATGCATCATCATATATAAATCTTTTTTACTACTGATCTTTCAAAAACTGTCTTCATTGATATTGATTTATGATCTATAATCTATAACTCAAATAGCACTAGTCAAATTTTATATTTCACTTCCAGTATACAAATTTCATCCGAGAATGAAGTACTCTAATTTTTTATTACTGAAAATTTCTACGAAGTGATAATGTTTGTGAATACACCTATACCTTTGATTGGAGTAGATCAGGTGAAAGATCTAGTCAAAATCTGCAAAGTAGTCAAAAAAGTCAAATGTAACTCGATGCGAAATATTCAAGATTTACCTCAGGAACTATATCTAATATTCGAAGATATGAAGATCAACCCTTCAGTATCCCTCCGAATAAAACATGGGCAAGGAAGAAAACTATTGGAGAAGAAATAACTAATAATAATAATAATATCGCTTTTATTGTTGCCGTCTAACATTCACAATACAAAATAATTGAAAATTATTATTTTTGACATATGTGTTAGATCTGCAGAGCAAAAGGCAATCAGAGGTTGAGATATTCAGCTCGAAAAGTTTTAGCCAACATTCGTATGAAATCTGTCGGCAAGTTAATAAATTCATCGAAAAATTTCCGATGGATTGCTTCAACCAACAAACAGTAGCACGTTTCAAATGGACCAATAGGTGGATCCATCAGAATGTTATAAATGATATTTCTTGAAAGATAATCGATAGATGATTCGATTTCCCTGAACAGTTCAACTTTCTGAAAATCCGCAATCGTCTTCGTCGTCATTTTAACTTACCAGATATTCCAGCTAGCAGCTGTCGGTGGACATAAACAGGAAACAAGAACAAAGCGTTCGTTTGGCTGTAATTCATGTGTTCGACCAAAAGTGTAGGAAGCCACATGACTAATCACACAACTTTTTAACCATCAAATAACTTCATGTCCGGAAATAAATAAACACGAACGAGTGAAAATAGAGTAATTATGTACGCAATCATCGGATTGCATTTTTCGTACGAGTACGTGGTATTTAAGTATGCAATTACTTTTCATGATTGTAATGGGGGACCATTGAATTAATATATGCGAAAGATATCTTCGATTTCCAACTCACAAATTAATATTGTACTATAAATGGATAAGTTCTCAAGTGTCGACTTTCTCTAATCTATTTTAAGTATTCCCCCAAGTCCTCTCTAATGAAGTCAGGTTTATTTCTTTCAAAGGAAGATTATCAATTATCTATGATTAAATTAATTGAAAAATCAAGATCAATCAGATGAGCTACGTCTTTCATCGTTTATCGATATGGTAATGACACTATGGAAAGGAAAGTCATGGGGAATGTGAACTCTAGATCATAATGATGATAATAATGATACTTTATTCTCCAAGTTAGCATTCATTTCAACAAAATTGATATTTGAAGGTTTTATTAATGGTACAAAATAAAAATACAATGTCACTGGTCATTTGTTTCACAGCATCTTTTTTGCATGAACTCCCCTCACTAAGGAACATGATAAAATCGAAAAATGTCCTTGAAGTATGAAATTTGTGGAACAAATTTATTGGCATTGAAATGTATGTTTCTTGTATTCTTGTTCTGGTAATTGAATAAGTATTCGATGATTAACCAAAAAAATAACCGAGCTGAGAACAATTCAGAATCACAAATTAATATTTTAAAAATGTTTTCGTTTCATTTTCTTCAAAAAGTTCTTGAAATAGAATTAAATAATTTTCAATCGATCAACAGGCCATATTGGATTAGGAGGCACAGTTTTCATGTCAAGGTCATGAGTTCTCTACACAGAATGATCATATCTTACGTGAAGAAAGTATTATGAGGATTATGTGCCAGTTGACTAACAATAATGAATCTTTATCCGATATGGCTTAGCCTAGTGCGTTCTCAGAAGCAACTATCAGAAGTCATTGTGAACTTGTGAAGGTGGAGATAGCTTTCTGGTTTCATCTTGACTATAATCTGGATGGATGAGCGGTGGTGATCGAACAGACCGACAGTCCTTATCCTTGCTCGATCTAGAAATCGCACGTTAAAAACGAAGACCTCGTTAATAATTAGCTCGCACATATTCTGATTTTTTGGGAGTTAACTTTCGTAATGGTACAGTAAAACTCATTATCTATCTGAGAAATAGAAGTGGGAGCTTACATTTTTTGATGGTGAGTGATGATGCAGATGCGATTTTTCAAAGCTGCATATCTAATCAGGCGACAGCTCACTTTTGGATTTCGATACCGACGGTCTCATTGGCTAAACTCTAGCTGCATCTTTCGTTCACCAATAGAATCATTGGTGACAAAATGGTTGAGGATTTCGCGGCCGAGGTTTTCAGTATTACTACTTTTCTTCGGGTTTGAAAGCCGTCGTTCTTTGAAATTTCTTCCTGACGTTTCGTTAGCGCGAGTGACTAGCTTCTTCAGAGGCTCACTCATCTTGACTATTGAGCCTCTGAAGAAGCTAGCCACTCGCGCTAGCGAAACGTCAGGAAGAAACTCCAAAGAACCCGAAGAAAAGTAGTAATACTGAGAATCGTTAGAGTAAAGAAGAGTTTATTTGACCATGTTACGTACAAATACATTTATGGCAAGTCACAGTATACGAAAATACTGAAGAGAAAACAACATAATAGTCTCCATACACATAAAATATATGTATACACACACACACATAAACATTACATTAAAATGGTTGTTGAGAAATCATGCCCTATGAATAGAGTTCACTGGGGATATTTCAATAAACATGCTCGATTGAGATATTCCCTTACATTGTAGAAGCAATTCTCGAGAAGAATTTTTTTGGTGATTGCCTTGAATCTATGGAATTCCAGCATTCTTACTGATTTGTCGAGAACATGATATAGGTTCAAGTAAAGAGATTTTTTGTTACAAACAGCTAGTCGATGCCGTTGGAGATTCAACAAGTCTGCGGATCTTGTGTTATACTGATGTCTATCAGAATGTTTTTCAAATTTATTTATATTTTTATGTAGGTATTTCCAATAACACAGTGAATATATATATATATATATATATATACAGTGTCACACATAAAGTTCGCGACATATGGAAGTTTTTTTTATTAATAGATATAATGAAAATTTGACCTGGCAGTTAGTTTGTTCTTGAAAAATTAGTTAAAACAGCCTCTTTCCTTTTGTCATGTGATACTCTAAACCTGTCAAATTTCACATTTTTTTCGAAAATCCTCAAAAAATCAGTTTTTTTTTGGAAATTTCGAGAAATGCCAAAGAGAAAAAGTGCTCAGTTTCCAATTTCATACCGTTGCTCTAAATTTGGACTCTTTACTGTCACTTCGACTTTTTTCCAATTTTTTTAATTTTTCGAATCTTTCGCTCTATCGATTCGAACGAAACATGATTCAAGTTTCATAATTTTGATGAATACGAGACTTCAATGTCATATCTTGCCCAGAAAATACCCGCATTGGCCTGTTACCAGAAAAAGAAATGAATACACCTCCAGAAATTCGTCTTTGTTGTTGCAAAGTTCATCTAGTTTTTTCATTTCATTGTTAAACTGATTCGGTTTTTCCATGTATGGACGTTAATATGTCAGTAATCGAATAAACGAATTCCTCATATCACATGACAAAAGGAAATAGGCTGTTTTCTACTAATTTTTCAAGCACAAACTAACTGCCAAGCCAAATTTTCATTATATCTATTAATAAAAAAAACTTCCATATGTCGCGAACTTTATGTGTGACACTGTATATATATATATATATATATATATATATATAAAGTCGGCACCGGCATGATACCAAGCTGAAGAAAGTGATCAGTACACAATATTTGTGTAGATAGGCCACCTTACAGAAAGCTAACCCCTTAGACAAGTTTACCACGATTTTATGTATTTGAAATTTTAATGCGTTTGGAAGTTCGAATAAACTACATATTCAATTCTATTCCATTTAGTTTTGTTCCTTTCATTTCACCGTTGTACTGCCCTCGTTTTTATCGTTACTATCGGTATCGTTGAGTAATTTTTTTCATCTCGAGTAAATTTTATGAAGTGTTTTGCATTGTTTGTGGTGTTAAATGCCGATTGTAATATTATCCATCTGCATAATATTTATAGTAGCTACCGAAGGTAAATTATTTACTGTTTGAACGTCATTATTTTGTGGTGGATCAATATTTGTTCCATAGTTTTTTGGGTTTGTAACCTACCACAATCTGAAAAAATAAGAATTGATATTGTGCATAGTTGGACAGAATTGTGAATTCAATTCATTTGAAATGAATTGAATTCATTTTTAGTGAATTCAATTCATTGGCTTCAATTCAATTTTGAAAAAAGTGAATTGTGAATTGTGAGATGTTATTTTTATATCGGTGAATTGTGACTTCTGAATTGATTTTCGTGATTTCAATTCACGGAAATGAATTGAAGCCACAATTCAGATTCACGAGTCACAAGCCATTCCCTGAAGCGCTTGTGCTTTTCGTTTTTTTTTGTACACCCCAACACGTATGCAACGATGATAAATACTCCCAAAAGGAATAATATATCCGACGAAAATTTCGAGAATTTGGTGATATTGAAATCAATGAAGGGTTTTTATTTCAACTATGTTGAGATTTGTTAGAGCTACCAGAATTTTGTGATTTTATTTCAATGATATTTATTTTTTATATTTTATGTTGAGTACTGAATGAATATTTTATTTCCTGTTTCAATTGAAAACAGTATTTTTTTATTACGAGGGTAATCTTTATTATCTCATGACCATCACTTATCCATTCATTCGATAAGTTCTATTTGTAGTAGGTTGCATATATCTTACTAGTAAAAAAAAGTATATATCCAATATTTTTTCTCATCTGGAAGCAGACGAACTTTTTCAAATTGTTGGATACCTAGTATTTACCATCCAAGTCAAACAAAAACCTATATTGACCTCTAGTAGGAGTGAACTATCTTTTAACCCCAAAAAACTGATATTCTATAGATATTACCATTACTCTTTCATTGATTGGAGAGTAATAACAAATGAAATCGAATCATCTGGAGAATATTTGAAGACGGCAAAATTTTTGAGGTTTTTTTTGGAGAAAAAAATAGGATGCAAATTAACTACATTCCGAATTTTTTCACTTTTTCAACAAAAGGTGAAAAGTTGTAAGCGAAGTGAATTGTGAATTGATTAGAGTAACAATTCACAAGCTAGCTTGTGGCTTCAATTCATTTTTTTTCTAATGAATTTCCAATTCATGAATCCAATTCATTTTTTTTTGCGTGAATTGTGACTTGTGAATCAATTCACGAAAGTAGTGAATTTGTACAACTCTGATATTCTAGGTTACAAACCCAAAAACTACGGAACAGGTAAATTATTTCTCACTGTTGAAAAATATATGATAGTTTCAACACGTATTTCGAAAATTGAACATAGTTTTGAAAATCATAGAATCAAAATTTATGCCAACTCATAATAGAACGCGAAATTTTTCTGACAATGAAGAAAATAAACTTCACCTTGAATGACCTTTTCCCTACTTGGGTAGTTATATTTGTGTGATGTACTGATTGTTTTCCAGAATTTCCCAGTTCAACATATTTTTTCGATTGTTAGGAGCCTAGTAAAAAAGGATGCAAAAACAATAATTTAAAATTATGGAATAAAAGTTCTTTGAGGCGAGTGTTTTCAAATGCCTATAACCTACAAAACTGCCGTCGGGCGTGCAGGAGATGTGACATTACGTTACCCAATGCATGAAGTGCGCCTCTGTTGGCAATCTCTCGACGGGATTTCTTTCGTTGAAATTGTTCAAAATCAAGAACGCGAGAAATCGAGAATTCGAACTTACGATTTTTCAGGTATAAGTCAATGCACCTTAATCAGGTCTAAAGACAAAAAATTCCCGTCTTGTTTTCTGCTACATCTCATGAGAAATAGTCAAGGCCGCCTGGACTTTTTTTGCCAGGTTTCATTTTTAATTCAACAAATCATTCAACATATAAATAACTACGTTTCCAAACACGATTACCTATCGATTACCTTGAAATTTTAATCGAACGACTCAAGTCTCAGCATCTAACAGCGATTATATATTTCAAGCGAATCGTATAGCCCACGATAAATCCCAAAGGCCAGAGGTGAATAAAACAATTAAACGGTTGACATTAAAGTAGGTTATGGCTGATGCCGCGACGTGGTCGATTGTTTTTTTTAAGCGAATCATAAATGTGACGAACGCTTCCGGGTATTCGCTCATAAATATTGAAATTCCTTGGGGCAGTCGATGCCGTAATCAGGCGTAACGACGATGTACGGGGTACAGTCGGTAGCAGAATAATAATGTGCCTGTGGGAACGGATACGGTGAGATTTCCATGTGATTACAATAATTGACAAATGAAGTGAATTCGGAATAATTCTGCACGTTGGTTGTTTATGAAAATCACCACTTTTAAAAACCGAAAAATCAGCGATTTTTTTAAATAGATAATTTTGGATCTGGGAAAAGTTTGTATAAACACACACTTTTCAACAATTTGCATTTTTTTTTTCGCAAATCAATTTTATCACATTGAATATTATAGGCCATAATTGAAAAGTGAAATGATTTTTAATCATCACATACAGAAACGAAAGAACAATCTACAATTTTGGCCAAATCGAGTGAAGAAGTCTATTTGTATCATTCGCCTTACGACTATGTCATTGCCTTTTTTCTTCGCCCCGATAATATTTTTGATTATTGAAGGATTTTCATATCGTGTGCGGCGAAAAAGTTAAAATCCTCAATTTCTCAAGGGTTCACCTAATTTCAACATTTCATTAACTTTCCAAGAAACATACAGTATGTTCATAATAAGAATACATTATGAAGTAACTAAATCAGAAAAGTTTCAAAATAAGTGAATTCAGTATTTCAATTTGTATTTAAATTTCATATTACCATATAATTTCTAAAAAATTGGTAATTCGTTATAAAGTCTTATACCTTAAGAATAAATTGACCTCTGACCTTGTTACGTCTTATTACATAACAGCTACAATCCACGACAAAAAAACGAAGATTTCATTTCACTTCTCGACGATGACAATAATAATGAGCGAATAGTCATACTTTTTTATGGATCCAGTGGGGGTTTTTGTTTACTGATGATTTTCCAAACTGAACTGTTAGCTTGACGTTTGAGAGCAAGTTTGAAATACAAAAATTGCAAGTCCTCCCGCGAATGGAAACAAAACTGCACACTGATGAATTGTTTTCAATTGTGAATGATCCAATCTGCATCTGATCATTTCTTACTGGGGGGAAGAAACCATTTTATAGTATTTCAATTATTTTAGTATTAGGAGCTGTACCAGGGTAAATTTCTCAAGTGGATATTAATGTTACGACATCATAATATATTGGATGAGAAAGATACCTCGACTTCGAAGATTAAATTAAGAGAATTAACTTCAGTTCAATTACTGACAAATATGCATGCGATGATGAGAACTTGGAAAATTTTCGATAAAATTATTTCAATATCATTCCACGAGAAAGATGTGACGTGTCGCCCTTGTATGGAAAGCATCCCCATGATATAAACGATAGAAGTATAAATTCTCCATTTTCAAACAAAAATTCAGATCTTTATTCGTTTTCGATGAAACCGTTTCCGTATTTTCATTTCGACACGAAGGATGATGCCTTCCTCATTTATCTTATATGCCGTTTTGGTACAGACTATACTCACACAGCCGGTGTATTATTACTCATGTTATGCTAATACAAGCCTCATTATATAAGACTGACTGTCATGTTTCCATAAAACGTTTGAAGGCGTTTTTCATCATTGTTTAGTTATGCGAACAATTGTTGTTTGTTTTATGGTCGTAAAGTAACCGGTGCTGATTGGATTTACGATTGCTCTATGAACGAACACCTACATTTTTATATTACTCTTTGTTTTACTCTACACCATTGGAAATATTGTTTTGATCATGCATTATCAGTTGCTAAACTTGTTTGCAATAATAGAATAACGATATTATTTAAAATCTCAATATCCAAAACACAACAGAGTTGAGTAATTCATCAATAAATTCAATCATGACTATGCATAACAATTACAAAGTACTACATGTAATAGCTATTTAAGTAACCAGTTGGAAAAAGTTTCATTTTGTATAACGCGATTTTTGCGTGACGATCTTAGCGAGATCCCACGAAAGGAGAAAAAAAAAAGGAACGGTGATTGAAGACAGTCCATGTTTTACCGAATATGCTGAAAGACGACAAAAAACGCCGTAAATAGCTTCTTTTTCTCCGAAGAGTCCATAGAATTGTGACAAACGCGTATGGAAACTGTAAAATGAGAGAAAATGAGCTATGAATGTCTGTTTCAAAAAAAGAAAATGGAAGAATATTTTCGACGCAATGTTTCGAATGGAAGGTAATCACACAAAAAATATTCCAACCTGATAACAATTTTCGAAAGGCGATTCAAAGCTTAGAAAGCAAGTAGTGACAACGTAAATAATCATATTGAGATATTGATGGTTTCAGTTTGCGAGATTTGTATAGCCCAAATATGATTCAAAACCAAATTAATGTTCATGATGAGCTTGTTACTCTTCATTTCGATGAATTTATGAGATACCACCAATTTCAATAGAGAATTAGATATATCAAAAAAATATCAGAGAAAGTTTTTCCGAATATCAATTCCACTCTGTATACCAATTTTAATGGTGGAAACAGCAATTTTCATGACTTTATTCAACAAACGACAGTTATAACTGTCATTGATGTCATTTTAGACAAGTAAACTATCAAATAACACACTAGTGTGTTGTAATCTATAACTCAATAGTGAGTTATGGATTTTAACTCACGTTCATATTTAATGTTATGTTCTATTTATTTATTACTATCACAAACAGAATTTACATTGATATTGAAATTGAAGGAAAATGCAAACGGTTTATTCGAATTTGGAGTTATTGTAAAATTCCTTCATTGGAACCAGGCGCTTCCATTTCTGTACAGCTGCTGACAGTGCTGGAATACGCCGACACATTAAAACCATATTATTATTTTTTCTGCAATTGGTTTTTTTGGTATGCGCTGATTCTTCTAGGTATCCTGCTACCGTCGAGGACTTCCATCCCCCGTGACGCTTCAAAGTAGTCATGTTAGCCCCTGTATTGACCAAAAAAGTCGTCGAAGAACTTCTAAGAGCGCTGGTTCCTCTAACTTCAAAAAGATTGCAATTCTTGAAGGTATCTTCGACAACGTGTTTATTCCTAAACATTGGCTGGAACACCGCCCATTTTTGTAAAAAACAAAAAAGCTGCTAGAACTAGTCTTCTTCGGTCTCAAAGACATGTATTTTTTACATAAATTGATCGGGTTGACTGAAAATCCTTCTTCTAGTATAGTGAAACTTCTTGATTTCTTGGTTGTAGTGACCGGCAAAGCTACGTGAAAATATTTTCCTTTGTCTTGAATATTTTCTATTTTCAAATTAACCAATTCATCGCATCTGCAAGCACCGTTGATCCCCATTATCAAAGCCACTTTCATCAACAAGTACTCGTCGTCGGGAACTTAGTTCAAAAACTTCTTCATCTGAGGTCGTTCTAATATCTTGGACTTCTTTGGTTTGTATCCCTGTGATTTGCTTTCCAAAAAGATCGTTAGTTTGCTATATTTTGACATGTCGATTTTTTATAAAGGTGAATAGTCGAGCAAAGCATCGAGTATTTGGTCCATAGCGACGATGAGACTGATTTTTTTGCAAATGTCAAAATAAGCCAATAGAACATTTTCATAGATATCTTTTATCTTTCGTGAATTCATCCAAGACTGAAACATTTTGAACTCCTTGCCGTAGGAATCTCAGGACTTTTCTGGCAGAATCTGCATCGCTGCTTCCTCCGCTTCCGTCAGGATATTCTCAGGAACGTAATTTTCATCAGTTTCCTCCATTTCATTTGAGTTTTTTATCTCCAAAAGAGCTTTCCTTTTCTTCAGCGGAAACTGGCAAGCGTCCATTATTATTTAAACATTTGCTAACAATGTATCATACCTGTGACAACCAAACAAACAACCTACTTTGTGTGTAAAATTACGACTTTTCATGTCAAACTAATTATCAAATCAAAATATGGATTTGTAAAGAAGATAGGTTTAAAACTCATTAGGCGTTAATAACCTAGACTGAGTTCACTTGATTTGGTACACCATTCACTCAGCCGTCTTTTCCTAGAATTTCATCCTGAAGTTTTTCGTGATGCTCTCTCTACTTTGGAACGTGGAACTATTTCTTTCATCGATATATCTAGTTTCAAGTTTGCCTTATTTGCCATGAAGCTTCCACTAGTAAGTCCCATACATTGGGTTGTTCCTTTCCCTGAAAAACAAATCGACACACAGACATTGAAGTTGTTAGTGCCTTTCCTGCTAGGTGTTCACATTGAATGAAATCCATGTACCTATAATGCCAGGAAAAATGGATCACAAGACGATGACCTGCGTCTTTCTCATCTGGTTGCGTAAATAATTATTGAAAAAACAGGAAGCGAGAAAGAAGAACGAAACTCCGACGTATCATGAAACGCGTCTGTTTTCTGTGTCCTGCCAGTAGCCATTACACCGAACGGCTTTATTGCCATTTTCCTCGCAGTTAATAACACACAACGCTCACACACACACGCATCACACATGTAAATTATTGCGAGTTACCCGGCAATCGCCGCTAATATATCGTGCGGTTCGAAAAGCCAAAAGGCATTGACCTCCCCGCATCGAGAACGTTACGGGGGCATCGTTGTGTGTCCCAGTTTTGAGTGCTGCTGCTGAGGAACGAAAGGCGCCCTCTCTTGCAGGATTTCGGGCTCTCCCGATTTAGCGCTTTTGTCCTCGAAGAGCACAGTTTCATCGAGAGCGAGATTTCTCTAATGTTATCGAACAATGGAGAGGAGAGGTAGATAATTATTCTTCATTGATAATTATTCTTATGGGCAGAATGGAAGGCATCCCTACTGGATATCTTATCAGTTTCTCTGGCTGTGACTTCATGAAAAGGGTTTTTAGAACATTTCAAAAATTTATAAATTGGATATATTAGGAACTGTACTTGTATCCGTTCTAAACTCGAAGGAAGTTCCACGAAGATCTCAAGAGCTTTCGAGACCGCAATAAATTCTAGTATAATAATATAGTTGCGATGCAACCAAAGAAGATGGGTCACAAGCCACCACTGCCCAACAAGAAGCAAATATGTTTGCTGGGAATTCTACTCTGGACTCATCGGGAAAAGATCCCCCGAATATCATGCCTGTCGACATCCATATGCCTGAGATAATTTTTCACCGTCACAAGCCACCACTGCCCAACAAGAAGCAAATATGTTTGCTGGGAATTCTACTCTGGACTCATCGGGAAAAGATCCCCCGAATATCATGCCTGTCGACATCCATATGCCTGAGATAATTTTTCACCAACAAAATATAAGAAATATTTTAATAATGGACCTGGAGACAATAAGGCTTGCGGATCTGATGGGATCCCAGCAATTGTTCTTAAAGCATGTGCCCCCGAATTGACACCAGAAATTTGCGAATTAGCTAACCTTTCATATAACTTGGGGGGTTTTCTGAGTCCTGGACGACAGCAAGAGTTCAGTCAGTGCCTAAAAAAGGGACGAAAACTTTACCTTGTAATTATAGACCAATTGCATTGCTTTCTATCATTTCCAAAGTTTTGGAAAAAGCAATCAATATGAAGCTTATCAAATATATAGAAAAATCAGGAATAATTATGATCGATAATACGGATTTCGCCATCAAAGATCAACCAGTCACTTATTGGCTTATGTTTCTCATATGGTGATCTCGGTAGTGTAGTGGTTAGCATATCTGCCTATCAAGCGGAAGGCCGGGGTTCGAATCCTCGCCGGGCCACCGTGCTGGGTAATCGCACGACTTCTGAGGGTTGACGTTCGTCAGCTGGTTAACGGAACGAACAATTTTAGAACAATATTTGGCAGCATTCAATCGAGAAATTCGGAGACAGTACTCTTCATACCAGTTTCTCTTCCAGAGTTCTCATACCAGCTCGAGAAACAAAAATTCAAAGAAACATTCACGTCAATGATATTAACGACGACTTGGTAAAAATAATAGAATGGGGTAACATGAACTGGGTGGAATTCAATGCTAGGAAAACTCATGCATGTCTCTTCTCAAGGAAAGCCGATCTATCATCAACTAGTATTCAGATGTCAGGAGTAACTATTCCTACAAAGTCAAGTATCTCGATGGTAGGAATAACGATCAGTGAAAATCTGTCATGGAGAAACCATGTGAAACCATCGATCGCTCAAGGAGCTTCCCAGAAACTTGGATTTCTATTTCGTGCGAAGAAATACTTCACTTCTCGTCAGCTTCTAATGATCAACATGGCTCAGATAAGACTTGTCTTGGAATACAGTTTTCATGTACCTATGGAGTTTGGCACCAAAACATTCATTGAGGCAATTCGTCTTGTTGGTGATTCTTCGCTCACAGACTCGCTCACTTCATTGGAACATCGTATACCATACCAGTCATACCATACCATATCATGACGAACAAGAAAAGGTAAAGAAAGTTCCTCTGACATACCTCCATATTATTTGAAATGTGAGCGACTGAGCCAAAAAACAAAAATTGACTATTTTAGTCATTTGGGAATTTCTCGAGAACGATTCGATGATATTCGGGATCTGAGAAGAAACATTTTTCATGTTTTTCTGAATGAGCAAGGTTTGTCTGAATCCACCAAGTCTTACTATCAGCAATAGTGCGATCAACTAAAACACCATGTGTTCTCTTATAGGTTTTATTCGTGGAAATACAGAAAAACAATCTCCTTTCATTTCAGTACATACGGTACGGGTGTAGAAAGCCCCATCCCGTCCGGACTTCTGAACATTCTACCAATTTTTATCAGATTACTTACTATATCGTGAATTGCTCAGTGGCAGATATAGAGGAGGAGGGAATTGGTTTCAAATTTTCTCAATCTCTTCAATATCACGCTCGCTATCATTTCTGTTCAAGTATTCTTGTATTCGAATAGTTTATCGATTCCATCAAACGATTTTCCTTTGCTATCGTCATGCTGCTCAGGAGAGTGACAATGGAATGATCTTTATCTTCCGTTCGGTGTATTGTTTCGATGAATATAAGATAGACGACTATATACAGAAGATAAACAATGGAAAACGAGCAGTGAGAATGACAAACAACCGTTAAAAAAATACACAGATTTAGTATTGCGCCATTCGTGCTTATCGCTCGATAACTTTGTTTGCACACCATCCATTACGAATCCAATCGAAATATTCAGCCGATATCAGGTCACTGAAGTAGGTTCACGTTTCAATTCCGCACATCAGATGATTCATTAGTATACCCTTGAGCTGACATTGCAATAGATAGAAGGCTGTTTGTTGCCGAATGTGACGGTTTATCTCGAGAGTGGATTCTTTGATATTTTCAGATATTTCGAATCAGATGACTTAATTCAGGTCAAAATTGAATTTATTTATTCTATATGTTTTTTGCCACACTTTCTCTGTGGCAGTTCTGGTAATGCTCATTCTTGATTTTCTCTCCAGACAAATATTGATAAAAATTTCGGGAAGTTGAGGTCTATAGGATTCAAACCATGATTTACTGTTATACCGGCAACAGTTTGGGGTTTGGGCCAGATAGCATTTATCTTTTGTAACCAAAAAATTAAAATTATCGTTTGATATCATGAGGATCACATTTACATTCCGCATATCAGATGACTCCATATTACACCCTTGGGCTGACATTTTAACAGATAGAAGCTGTTTGTATCTGAATGTGGGGTTGTTTATCTCAGATTAATTTCGGTTTGGAGATACAATGAACCAACGACGACACGATATACTTACTTGGAAATTATAAATCACTGGATTTACAATTATTTCATAATACATAGTTCTAGAAGTTAGAGTTACAATAATCAGGATGAACCTTTTTTGTGGAAGGCACGTGTTTCCTAAACTCTCTATTCACAACGAATATTTTAGTTCTTTGACTCGGATAATTCCAGATCTTTTGGTATTTTCTTCTAAGCCCTCCCCCTGATGTTGAGTATTGTTTTGGGACTTACCGCTATAAAATGATATATATTCCAATTTTTGTTTTGGCATAACGAACGTTCAGATAAACTTCTGCATAGTATTCAGCTGGAGATAGTAACAAATAAGTAACATTTCCTATTATTTTATCTTTATCAAACTTGTGTGAATTTAGCCCTCCCTTATTTGTCTTACCCTTTCCATAAAAGTCCTTAATATTCTTTTCTTGTTTGTTCCATCAGAAGAATATTGACCAGAATTTCTGCGAGAGAATAAGGAATATATGGCACTGAACTTGTTTCGAAACATTCAAACATTTATCGACAAAGAGCACTGAAAGAGATAAAATCTCATGTTAATCACCTTAAAATCATATTTTGTCACGAAAAATTGTCATTGTTTTTAATGAGCGTAAATAATCTCACGGAGAATAACTCGGCTGCAAACAAGATACGGTACTCAAATAATGATATAAAAATAGGTCGTTTATTGTTCAGAGTATTTACCTAGGTATTAGGTAATGCTTTTTGTGAGTGTTCGAAAATTGCAATAGCATTGTATTGCCACCCAAAAAATCAGAAGTGACAAATATAAGTTATGAACAGTAATGTCGAATAACTTTTGTTCTTAGGAGACAAATTCAAGTAGCCTGGCAATAAAACAAACTCGTAGTAATATGTCACCATTCCCAGATGCCCCTTTATCATTTTGCTCTCTTCTAGTTTATTTTTGATTAAATAAATTAAAATCAATTATTATTGTGATAATCGCTGGATCATTTGAATGTTTATAGTACCGAATACTTTTCAAGACTTGTACAAATGAATTTTTTCCGTTTTTGCGAATCTAAAAGTACGTCGTAATATCTAACACTATTATTACTTTCAATTGCAAATCTGGTCTGAGGTCTCGTGGTTATCACTTTTGATAAATCACGTGCTACCGAATCGGGGTTGAATTTGACATAAATAAAAATGATGAAAATTTCGTTATTTTGAAACACTCACTCCACCAACAATAGATAAATGAAAAAACTCTCCATACGGGCTTGTCAGGTTGCTCTTTTGTTATTGTAAATGTTGTTGAAAAATGGAAATTCATCGATGATATTTTAAGGTCTTCTATTGAACTCGATGCATTTTCTTGTACAAGTATTTCAGTTTTTGAATGGCAAATATACTCGGAACAAACCGGTGTGAGATATGATTCATCGATGAAATTATGCAAGTAGTCTCGTTATATTCATATCAGCACAAGATATAAAAATTCAGTGAGGGAATGAGGTAACACCAACTTGATGATGGGAAAACCCAGGCGTGTCTCTTCTCGAAGAAAGCTGAAAAAAAGTCTTTATCTTATATGACTCGACTAGTGCGGGATTCTTGACCCTTTGTTGTGAGCTTGGAGACCTGTCGAACCTCTCTTGCTCAGGGATCTTTTTTCCATAGAAAAGCTGAACTTTGGAACACCTTACCGAGGAGGTTTTTCCTAAGGCTTACAAACTTCAAAAATCAAAAGTTGATGTTAATTCGTATCTCCTGTACATTGATTCATGCGATGTTCTTTGAACATCACACTTTGATATGAGGGAGGCTGGTACGCCTGTAGAAAGTACTACCGGAAATGAAAACAGACCGCACAAATACCAATAAAGGCAGCATCGACAAATAGAGCAAAGGTAATCGATATTTAGCATTTTAATGATGCAGTGAGGCGGGTTTCAAACGCAGCACAGCTCGTTACACTCAAATTACTAATTAAAAACGATTAGTGGATAATGACCTGCATTTCTAATTGCAACTTTGCGGTACTCTCTCGCAAACGAAAAATTCGCTCGGCGTGTGAGAATTGGCCCCGAAAGGTTTCTCGCGGAGCAGCCATCGACTGAGTTTTGAAGAGTTGATTGACTCGAGTGGAATTGCGAAAGAGGACTGGTGAAGTTGAAACGACTGAGATTCAATGTTGAGTTGGAAGGTTTTGTTTTTCTGGGTAGAAAACAAAAACAGGTATTATACACTATTTTCCTCTTATTGTCTTCTGAAAAATAACCATATGATATTAGAACATTTTTACTCTTCGCGATATTATAAAGAAAGAAATAACCTCGTAAAAATAATTATAACAGATTTATTAATATCATAATGTTTTTTTTTGAGCAGGCAGGTATTTGACCATACATTAGCCAAAACAGATTCTCACAGCCCTCAATTTTTTATCCATAATATGCAGGATTCTTCGGGATGTCTGTGCAGTGTGAGCCGAAAAAATTACAGATTTGAAACTGAAGCCATCTATGCTGAGAAAAATATTTTTAATTAACGCAGTGCATAGTGACTATTATCAGCTATAGGCACTACACTCCTTCCTTTCTACTTCATTCAAATTTGTAGAATGCTATAGAATCTATAATTCTCTGTAAATTCAATAGCCGTTTCCGAATCATTGCATAAATGTCGATTCCCTTTGTTCAAATTCAATAAAACCTTGAAATAAGAGCTAATCAACATTCGTAACTTATGTAAAATTTGGTTAGTAAGTAGTACTATCACGAAACTCACAGTTATTGGTACTTACTTAAATTTAGTTGGTATTATTTTTGCACTAAAAAAAATTAAAACTATGTATCGAAGTCGATTGAGCTTGGGAATTTATGATGAAGAAATATAAAGGCAATTTCAAGAATTCTACATATTTCGATAAAATGGAGAGAGTATTTTGAAAAAAAAAACAGAAGTCGATATCTATTCTCCAAAAATATGTTGAAAGAAATAGAAAAATGTTTTTAGGTCATTTTGTATTTACAATAACTATTTCTACATACAATTTCTCGATATTTGAAACAAGGTACTCATACACCTTTCTTAATTTTTTCAAGAAGTGATTTATGGCTTTTTCTTGTCTAGGTCACTGCAAAAAATTACAAAACTTTGAAAGAAGTAACATCAATTATTCAGCAAACATTATCTGTTTATATGTGTAAATCATTCGTTTCTTAATGTTTTGATGAAAAAAAATTGGAATTTGGGTTGTGGATAATAAATAAATTTTTATGAATAATGATATATTCTGAGAAATCGAAAATAAAACTTTTCCATGTGGCTTGCAGGCTTTTTCGTGGGCAGTTTTTATATATGATAGTATTTGAAGACATTATTTCACACAGAAAAAAATATATTCACTGGAAATGAGAGATGAAATTGAACAACACCGACTACTGCAGAATACAATTAACTAGGAATGTTCCTGACCGATGAGGACTGAGAAAATTAGAAGCAATAACGAAAAAATATTTACCCCGTATACAGTTTGAAATATTTTCCGCATGAATTTAGACTATTTGTCTCTAAGCTTTGCAATGCATGGATCAGGAGTTAGGACTCTGAGGAAATTAGTTGGTGTCAAAACATGATTTTGTAGAACATGTTCATGAACAAATCCATGGAAAATAAGAGAAATATTCATAAAGTTAGACTGTTTCAATAATCAGTGAAAGAGCAATGGATCAGAAGTTTGGACTGAGGAAAAGAAAATTACATGCTGTTGAAACATTATTTTGGTGAAAATAAAAATATTCACAAAGAACAAAGACAAAAATCTCATAGAAAACCAGGAACAAATAGAATACTAAAAGTAATATACAACTAGGTAGATCCAACAAAAGGAACAAGACTGAGAAAGAGATACACTGCAACATTATATCCAAGAGAAGTTTCAAATGATGAAGAATAGTTAAAGAACTTGCGTTGTCAAAAGAGTATATCTGATCTGTGGAAATGAAATATAAGAATTGTGTTTTTAACAATTGTACTCTTCCGAATTGAATAAACTAAACTGTATTAATTGAATTGTCGTACCGAATTACACTCGAGCTTTTTTTTGTCGAAAAAAACCTGACATTTATGGTTCGAGTTTAGTTGCCAGGCAACATAATCCTCATCGAAATGTCAAGTTTACTTCGACAAAAAAAAAGCTCTCGTGTGATTATAAGTGATAAAATTATCTGCGTGAAAGCGCAATGCGCAGGTGCAAAATATCACTTGCAAAAACGTTATTCAGCTGGAAGTATTCTTGGGCGAAAAAATAAAATAAAATTTTTCAAGAACTTGTAGGGTAGTCCTCAAAATGTAACTAAGTTCTTTTTCTCATACGGGACATCAAAGTTTTATGATATGAGAATCAATCGACTGGGACACACTCTTCAGTAGTTTCACTAAAAATACAGGTTTATAAAACTGCTACAGCTTCATTGGGCAAGAAATCAACGTCAATCAGTAATGTGCCACCTCACCTATCTATAACAAACAAAAAATACTTTCCTGGCTATCACCTCGACGATAATAATAAACGAAATCTGTCACAGTTTCGAAGTAATATTTTCCGATTTCGACACTGTATTTTTTGTTGCCCGTATTTTTTGTTGCCGTCGCATGAACAGAGTGGGTGGCTTTCGAACAGCTGTTCTTCGAGTATACGCAACTACGACGCGCGTATCATGTGTTTTTGACCCTTCATCGTTCCCTTCGTGTAAATATACACGATATGTGGCAGATGCAAGTATGCTCCGTGGAGTAATAGGGTCGAGCGGAAAACTAAACAAAAGATAAGCCGCGAAAGCAATCGTCGTGTCAGATAGGAATGTGGAAGTTCGATCAAGGCCGTCTAGATGGGGGTTCGAGAGGGGTGGGCAACCCTCGATTTGGGTTGGAATTCCGATTGAAAGGTGGATTGATAGGATGTCGGATGGTTTACATCTCTGAAAATGTTGTAATGCTTGGAATTGATATGCAGTGCGTTGAGGGTAACGTTGTCAGTTTAAAAACTGTGGAAAAAATCCTAGTTTTAGGTGTATTAGAGTGGAGTTTTTCGACCAAAGAAGTGTTTTAAAAAAATAATCCTCAGAATTGAATACAAGATAAATGTTTTTTTCGAATGTACAGCTTATCCAATCCATCTTGGCACAAACTCAGATACTTTTCCAGTTGAACACTAGTAGTGTAGACCGAAACGAAAGAATGAACATCTTTTAGGGATTAATTTCAACAGATATAATAGGTGATTCTTTATCTAAGTATACTTCACAGAGATATCTAGGCATATACGTTATTAGTTCTGTGCCAAGATGGATTGGATAAGCTGTAGATATTAGAACGTGTTCACTTATAACTAGTACATATTTTAAATGACTGCCCAATGTTCAAGTTCAGTTACTACGTATCCCGATATAACTAAGTATAGTAGTTTTCACAATAAATGGTATTGACTGAAGGATTATAATAAAACCAATTAGACCCTTAAGTTGTAAAATCCGAGATGCACATCATAAATGTAAAAGGACCGGATTCAGGTAATTTTGTTTCTGCAATGGGCTTTAAATATCGCAAAATTGACAAGAGACAAGTGATAATGGAATCCATACGTTTAATAAACTGGCGTTCTGAATATATAACGTCAATAAGAAAATACCGGTCTGAAACTCGGCCAATACTCTACCTTGACGAGAAGTGGTTTGACACGCATGACACCCCTTCCAAAGGATGGTCTGATTCCTCTGATAGGTGTGAAACAAAAGTACCATCAAATAAAGGGAAGAAAATCACAATATTACACAAAAATATTAAGGACTCTCGTGTTGATATCACGAAGATACGACAGCAGAGCTTTTTGAAGATTGGTTTAAAAATTGTCTGTTACCCAACATTCCGCCAAACAGCGTTATAGTAATGGACAACGCAAGCTATCATAGTCGACAATTGCAAAAAATTCCTGACTCAAAGAATACGAAATTGGAGATCCAAAACTTCATGGCTGCAAATGACATATATTTTGAAGAAAATTATACAAAAAAGAACTTTTACAAGTGCTGCAATCATTTTCTTTAAAAAAAAAAACGTATGTTTGTGATACAATTGCAGAAGAATTGGGACATACAGTGTTACGAGTACCTCCCAACTACTGCGTGTTCAATTCCATAGAGCTTATGTGGCACCAACTTAAATCGAGCGTGCGCGGAAAAAATACTTCTCCGACTTTAAGTGTGGTAGTGTGGTAGAATTAATTAGGAACTGTATGAATGTCATTCCTACCGAGAGTTGGAAAAGTTCTGTTAGTCATGTTATAAATGTTGAAAACTCGTACCTTTCTGTAAAATCAATTGCGCCAATTCTAATTGATTTAGATGAGGATAGCGATAGCGACACTGAACTAAATATAGAATAGAATTGTAACATTTAAATAAATTAATTGTATATCTCCTACATTATGCAAAATTCAAATTTCTTAAGTTCGACCCTGTAGCACATTTGCATCTTTTACCAGATGATTTTCTACACAATGGGATTAAATCGGGTAGTTTATTGCAGTTAATAAGCCAATACCATTCACTGTGAAAAATACTATACCATATCCACGATGAATTATCTACTTTAGAAAATATTCTCATACGAATTTGAACCGAAACAAATGAAAACACCCCACGATGAAAAAAGATAATACAGTTGGATCAAGGCATATTGCTTTCAAGAGGACAAATGATTCATTCATTACATTTGAGGAATTAATTAAAATGCAAGAATTCTTCAAAGATCACAAAGTTGTGGGTTGAATTGAAAAATAACTGCATGCTTTATTAAACAGATACATTGACAAAACCCATAATAGGAGTGTTTGATGGGTATAACTGAAAAAAAAAACAAAGTGGTTCAATGTGTGATTTTTGAACGATATTACATATTTACATCTATCAATTTTAAATTGATTCTCATTATATTTCATAATTGAAATTTCGGGTGACACACGGTTTGACGGACGAACTCAAACAATCTATTCTCATCGAGAAATGTTTGCTTCAGCTTTAGAGGAAGCATTTTTGTCATGTAGTGAGCCAATAAGTTAATATTCGCTATAGTTGGTTTCTTTCTCCAGAGCCACAATAAACCCCCGTGGTTTGCAGTGGGGGGTCGGTCGTACAGACTCACCCAATTGCATCATATCCATCCTCTAAGATACATTTTGACATAATGCTAAAAGTTATTTGCTACTAAAAGTGACAAGATAATCCTTCTCATATTTATTCAGTTCAGTATAATTCCAAAGATGTTTCATGATGCGTCACTTTGTTTTCTCGCTAAGTTTCATTCAGATCAAAGTTCAGTGGTGATTTTGTTTTGCATTGATGAGTATTTTCCAGAATAGAATATACAGAGTCAAAATATTCAGTTGATCATATTCAATATTTATTTTCTGTGCGGTTTCACAACCAAACAATATAATTAGCAATAATAAACTAAAAACAGATTACTTAATATCGAAATCTCATGTTCAGTCGTATTTCTGAATCGATTGAGTTCAAAATATTCATTCGATTTCCTGATAAATACTTAGTTAATCATCATTATTCCAATGGTCTTTGCAGATATGGAAGCCTCAAAATGAAACACCACCATTAATCACAATTCAAAATGACCACTGGCATACCTTCATCCGAACTGAACGAAGCTTTTTTTTATTTACGTATCACGGTTTTGGGATCACTGTAAGGAGCATTCTGCTTGAGGCTGGTATTGTATAGAGAAGAAGCAAACAGGATTCCTGGGGAACATTCAACAAGAGTTTGAAAACAATTCCTCACATGAATAGAAACACACTTTCAATTTACTTTTTTGCAGGTTTTTAAAGGCATAGAATTTCAACATATTCGAATACGAAAATATCTTTATAGTTATTTTAATTAGGAACTTAGGTATTTTGTTGTCACCGAAATGTGAATTGAAACTGACGACAGATTTGTTACGAGTTGAATATTTCGGAAATGTCTGAAGATTCTAGTGGAATTAATTTATCCATTTTCCCACTGAGAGCTCAGGAGATGATTTTCTCTGAGCTAAGCGAGATCTTGTATGGGTTGAAACTGAATATTATCCAGGTGAATGAGATTTTTTCTGCAAATAGCTCTCTATTTTGCTTCGTGTGGATATGTTTACTATCTATTTGATTCAATTTCCATATCGTTGGTGTACGTAAGATGTCTAGAAGGATGGTGTACTGAGTTATACCTGGGCATGTTTGGGGTATATTTGGCGACACATGCCTACTATGATAATAAGCATCATGGCTTTTCGACATCAAATCAGTTCAGATGGAGTTTGCAACAAAAAGAGTTACAAATTTACTAGGAAATGTATGAACGGCCGACCTGACGGCTGGCTATACTTTTACTTTTGGACGCTGACTGGTCAACAACCTATATTATTTGTTTAGAATAGTGGCCAAATTCCCTATAATTGTGTACCCTTTCATTCGATTCTGGTTTTTATGAGTATGACATTAGATTTTGCTCATTTTGTTGACTGCTCGAATCAAAGAATATAGTTTGTCGATCGATCGGTTGACTATGCACTTCCAATTAGCGTCAACTAGCGATGAAATTGAGAAACACACCACGATACGTAAAAATGACACTAATGACAGGAAGTGTCGCCTTAAAATTCTAATCAATATCGCATCGGTCCTAGCACCATCCTTCTAGACATCTTAGGTATTAAAGCGGGCGCTGCGAAACATTCCGTGTGAAAAAACCGATGACCTCATTCTGATTGATGATTTGAGTTGAGGAAGACTTGATGAATAATAATTTGGAGGTTGCCGGACGGAATTATGGTCCGGTTTTTTTTCGGCCCTATAATAGGAGTTTTCGATTCCATCGCTGTAGTTGTGAAAAAAAATGTTGTATAGAATGCAAAAATCATTGACCGCTATTTCTCGACTGGAATGTTTTTGCAAGATCCTTTCAAACCTGGAACTGAAAGTTGCCAGAAAAGCCCGTTGTCAGTTTTATTATAAATCTCCTTCCCAGCGTCACATACCTTCTCTCGAGTTTTGGAGCGGGCCGCACTTTTCTCAAAGTTTTTGTGACTTCGGTTATAGCTGAACTTTATCCATTATTATAGCAGATACATTTTCCAATATTTAAAATAGCAGTGCTTCGAATTTTGTGATAAATTTCTTTAAAGTGAATAAATATCGCTACAATTATTAGATTAAAAAAAAAGGCGAACGAAAAATCATGCTGAACTGGTGAATGAACCGAAAGAAAATATTCAAACGCAGCAAGTCGACGCAAAGACGAAATTTCAGACAAATTTGAGAAGTTGTTTGATCCGAATGCTGATGAAGAACACTTCTCGTGGTATAAAAGTTGCATGGCCAGCTATATCAGCGAAGAAAAAATTCGTCGTCGTCACTACATAGAGCGCTGGAAGAAAGAGCTTCATCAACAACACAGGGCGTAGCTGGATCATCAACTGACCTGCAAATCAAAAAGAAGCAACAGCGATTCGTCGAGTGACTCACGATGTTCCATTTGTGTAAACCAAAATAAAAAAAATCATCTTTCAACTGAAATTTCAGCAGCTTTGCTGTTTTTCAATGCGTCGATAATACTATGAAATTTTCACAAAAATTTGTTATACGAAACACCGGAAGATTTTTTTGCAGAAACTTCCAATATCATACGTCGTGTTAAAGAAATTACGTTTCATTACCAATATCTTCTAGTAACGAAAGAGGTCGACCAACAACAAATATCACAAAAACAGTTACTGGCTGCTTTTGGCAAATTAATGGCGGATATAAAAGACGGTGTTTCGACGACCGCTTTTGAATTGACATACTTGGCTCAACGCATGACTGTACTCGCTGAAGTAGAGGATGTAGTTCTAATCGTGATCTCAAAGTGATGCTGATCGATAAATTTGGTGACAAGGTTTTATTCTCATATCTTACTGAGAGGAAGCAATCTTCTTTGGTTTTCATGGCAGGAAGTTCATTGAGGAAATAGCTGAACCTGTACGTCGGCTAGACTGTAGCAGAATCGTCATGTGTGCTAAGGAATTACGGAAGGAACTATCCACTACTGAACTTATACCAGAGGAAAAGTTGGGTGATGAAATTCTTATAGAAGATGCCGCGAAGAAATGCACAAGACTTTCATACAAGCCTCATTTAGCAGTCAAAATCTAAAATTGTCAGGCAATACACTCCATGAAGCATTAGCGGTGTTTAGTGATATATATATATATATAATATATATATATATATATATATATATATATATATATATATATATATATATATATATATCAGCGTAACGAACAGAAAGACATCGCAACATTCAGCCGAATTCATTCACCACCTACCTAACTAAATCGAAACATATCCTACACTGTTGAAAAATCTTAGACACTGTGACAATGACTTTCAAGGGGACATTAAGTGGCGAAGATTCTATGACCGTTACAAACATAATCAACAAAAGAATGATGGAAAGAATATCTCACGGGCATGGCCTAGCTCTCCATGTTGACTAGTCATTCGATATTTGAAGCTAAGCAGCAGGGAAAGACCGCGTCGAAAGCTCATAAAACTGCAACAAAGTATTATATCATAGCTCGCAGGCAATATATCAATGAACACAAAATATATTGAGGAATTGCTGTCCTTCGGAGGAGACGTAAAGCCGTCGGTCCTGAGTCCATGGTTGTTGGACTCGTAAAGGATCCCTACCTCTGGTTGGAATACCAGAGTGTTCAGAGTTTCCGGTTGGGGGAAAAGTGGTCACCGGAGTCGATGATTGGCCTTGGTAGGGGAAACAGGCCGACGTTGAATAAATCATTTAAAAAAAAAGAACACTTTAGACACTGCTAAACCGAAACTAACTGAAACTGACTACAAATATTTATATCAAGTCCTTCAACCAAAATCCCAGCTGGCCATTACCGGTGGATATGAAGACTCCAAAAAATCTTCAAGCTCCAAGGTAATAGGTTTTCTGAATTGTTATATTTGAAGTCCAATCACCTAGAAGCAGATTGAAGGATTTTCAGCCATATTTTTGTTGCTGTTCGTGAAGGAATTGAACAAGTTTTTATAAATTGTGCAGATTCCGATGTTTTCGTACTCAACATCCACTTTTGGCATAAGCTATCGAATAGTTGTTTTTGAGGGATTTGGTTTGAAGGATCGGCCAAAAAAACTCTTTCTTTCAAGCTGGGATTCAATTCAAATGTATCTGAAATAATTAGAACGTTTGATGTTTTGGATTTATATTGCTTAAGGGCTGCAATACATGGGCCTCCGAACTTACTCCAATTCGGTTATGAAAGACGAGATAGAAAGTTGTACCCGGTGCAAATGGCAAAACCACCTTTGACAAATTCTTTGATCAGGCTTTGCAAATATAATGCTGAATGCCTGACAATGTTTTGCACTTGTAGAAAAAGCGAAATCAATTGTATTTTCCTTTGCAAATGCATCGGCAATAATTGTCAAAACATACCTGAATGAATTTTTCACTACTTATTAATAGGTAAACCACTTTTTCTATTAAATTTGTATTGAATTAGATCATGCCGTTTTTCTCCATACCTTACCTAAACCAGGTGTTAATAGTCAATAAAAATTTGTTTTTCGCAGCTACAGCGATGGAAGCGAAAACTATTATAGGACCGAAAAAAAAACTGGACCATAATTCCGTCCGGCAACCTCCACAATATCATTAATTAAGTCTTTCTTAACTCAAATCATCAATCAGAATGAGGTCATCGGTTTTTGCATACGGAATGTTTCGCAGCGCTTGCACTATATACGAATTGAGCAAGAAAAAGTGATTCCATTGTAACCCATTGACCGTCGTTGCCATATAAGCAAGGGAGCAGCTGTTTTAGATGGACCCTTTCTTCCTTTTTGCCAAACGTATGTGACAGTGTTTGTAAACATTTTTGGTTTTAGTTTTCTCATAGAAGTTGTAATTATTATTTTTTGATTCGGAGGAGAAGAGGGATAAAAAATAACTCACTATAGTTATTTTATCTAGGCGCATCTCAATATGCTCATTATTAACAGTTCACTTTAATGATATAACATTCACTGTCAATACTAGCACCAGATAGAAACATCACTATTATTCCGTGTGAGGGACATGAAACTGAAGATCTTTCAGGTTAGCACGTTCGCCTTTCAAAGGCCTGGATTCAAATCCCCGCCGGGCCACCGTGCTGGGATTCACACGTTGAAAGGTGAGGCCTCGTTAATCCATTGCTCGCACAAGTTTCGACTTCTGAGCTGACATTCGTCAGCTGGTTAACGAAAAAAACCTTTTTTTTTAAATCTATCGAATGAATATCGATTGCAAATAATAAATATTATTCTCAAGGTAATCTCGATTATAGCATGTTTCATTTATTCTTGAGATATTCGAGATAATTAACAATAAGAAAAAATTATATGGCCTAGTTTCTGTAATTATTCCATTCATTTCACGAAAAAGTAAAAAAGCTATACATATAAAAGATATTTAATTGTTGAAAGAAACGAACAAGTGTTTATAATTGAATAAATCTAAATAATTCCGTTCATATCTCTCCAGAAAGTGGTAGATGCTTGCTTAACTTATTCATTTATGACTGCCCTATTTTTTCAGTCGAAATTTTTCAATATTTGAAACTAATCTGAATCTTATCTCAAAAAACAAAGTTTATTCAGTAAGTGAGATACTATCATTACGTGCTCGTTGAGTGATAACAATTGAAAAACATCGGCATTTCGAAGTGTTCGTATATCAGTGAAGCGAAATATATTTCGAGATTTTATCTGAAAATATTTCAAAGAATTCGTCTTGAATTAAGTACGGTAATCGAATGAATGCAATAAATTTCCCAACCTCTCGGAACGGGATGAAATAAATTAACGGGCAGGTATTTCCGCGGTTCTCGGTATCGCTTGATTGGCGAGAAATAATTCGATACAATGTAACTCAGCAGTTAATGAAACGACTGCTGATGAAGAAACAAGTGAAAGTCAGCGAATAACGGTTATGCGGGCTGGATGTTGTTGTGGTCGATTTGCACTTGAACCTACGAGTTGTTGCAACTTGAATGTCTGACCAGTTCTTCGCAGTTCTTTCAAATTCATAAGATGGGAAAGAAAACTGAAAAGTATTGAATAATCTTCGTGGAATAAGGAATTGATATATCCAAAATAACATTAACTCCAGAAATATAACGACTAAAATCTCCAGCTCTAACAATTCTAATAATCTTTCTACCTTCTCACTAAGAAATCTCATTTGACGTTTGGTTCTTCTTGTCAAAGTTCTTTCCAGCCTTCCTCCTCTCGAGTGTCTTCACCGAGGTTTTATCCCAAAGGCGTCATCAATTTGGTGGTGCCCAATGACTGTACTATCCAGGATATTATAGAAGTCCACGCTCAACTTCTAGATCTAGAAGAGCCTTCTCTATAAGATGATGTGATTCTGTACAAATCGCCAAACATAGTGTCAATGTCTAACAATGTGAAAATGACAGTAGCGTTTAAAACTCTCTCAATCTGATCAAAGTAGCTATCATCAATTGGAAAGCAAACGAATATTAGCTGTTTGGCTTTTGGACAATCACCTGGTTTCAAGATGAAGTTGCCATATTGTATCTAGATGTATCTATTTCGTCAAAAATTCCATTTCTCGCAGTATTCACATAAATACGTTTTATTCGTTCATAATATTTCATCATAAGGATTTCATTATTGCATTTAGGAATTATCACCAATGAGCGAACAAACTACAGTAAATTCGTTTTATCGAAGGACAGTTCAATCCTCCTTGGCTGTATTTGTCCATTCAAGAACAATAAGAATAAACTACCCAAATTTTGTTCTGCCCAGTCTCCCAACATACACAAATGATGCCTATTGCAAAATTCACCGAATATTCTGCAATTTTTTATTAACCCAACCCAACCACACCTAACTTACCTGACCCAACCTAACACAATCATTGAGGGCCTATCGACAAGAAGGATGAATTTTGCAAAAGTTGAATCATTCGGGTATGTTCGGAGACTGTGGGTATAACAAAATGTGGGTGCAACGACATGCTTCCGATATCAATTCTCGATGGGATTATTCTAGGAGAGGTCCGTTTCAAAAAAACTGAATGATTTGGTTTCATTGCGTTTTATGATGACCCTGGAAAGTAGACCTAACAACCTTCTCTCAACTAAACATCTTCGATGAAGATGCAACAAGTGTGGGCTACAAGGCACGCTGAGGGCTGTGATTACATTAGATCATCGGGGAGCTGGCCCATGGTCTGATTCACTGCGACCTCTTCAGATTTATTGTGATGCTCCTTGGTTGTTAGAGCTCGCTGTCTAGATTGATCTCTTTGATGAGACTCCATAGCCCTCGACACTGATCCCTTCATATAGCTAGCAGCCTCTGGAGGTGATAAAACTCGCATTGTTCCTTGATCGACTAGGGATTATGTTGTCGAGTTTATTGTAGATATTTTGCATTGCTGCTTCATCAAGAGTTGTTGATGATTGCATCGAGAAGCATAATTCCGCTTATTCGTGCTGTGACAAGAAGCTCGATGAATCAAACGAGCAAACACCGTATACTCGTTCCCTTCGCCATCACAAAGACCAGTAGTCCTTGCATCACCTCTCTCATCGACATCAAAGGCTTATCCGCCTGCTGCAGATGCGACTATATCCATCTCATCTCGCCTTCTTCAAGGTCACCTCGTAATCTCGAAATATCGCAAAGAACCACGTACCTACCCACTACCGTATCTACCTACCGTTGCCGAGATGACCTCATTTTTATTCTAATTTTACGCCTTATTTGTATAGCTGGTTATACAAACAGCTGAATTAATTGTGTGTAAATGAATCGGTCGTATACAAATTATACTTCAGTTTGCTGGGTTGCGTAATTCTTGGTAATTCGATTGTACTCGGTCCTACTGTTTGATAATTCATCCAGCAATTATTATCGGTGCTGGGGAGGGGGGAGAGGGGACTCGGTGACGAGGATAACGGTTAAGTTTAAAAAGTTGGACCACCGCTGAGATCCATTCGTTAATAGACTTGAGTATTTCCAATGTGAATTTTGGCTTTATTCATTATAATAGGTTTCACAATTTGTTTTTTATATATCATACAGTCGATATCGTCAGTGATAACAATAACAAAGATAATTGTTTTTTTAGATATTGAAAGAATGCTCGAGTTACCTTCTGCAAGTCTATGTTGCCCTTTGTAATGTCCAGTCATGACTACTACTATACGGCAGTAGATTGTGATACGATGACGTTTTCCCTTGAAGGTCACTCTTGAGAAAAGGACTGTTTACCACTATTCCAATCAAATTGAGGTTCCTGTAGCGTTTTTATGTTTTTTATTGATGATTCGCTTTTCGTCTTATATTGAGATCCGAGCAACAAACTCCAGAAGCACATTCTGTTGAATATTAAAAGGGATTCATGCAACGAGATAGTGGAAGCTTGTTAATAAAGAAGCTCTTACCCTAAAATTCGAACAAAACTCACTGACACGATGGGTTCTCCATCTAAAAATTCTGCTTTTTTGTTAAAGCTATTGGTAGAAATTTCATTTCTAACTGATGTACCAGAGAAAAATTCTCAAGAAAGCATATGTCATCCTTTCAATTGATAAATTGCCAGTTATTTCCTCACATTTGAGAAACATATTTTATCAAGAATGTGGTAAAAACAAACAATAGCGAACTCGATGAATATTTAGAACGCTAAAAAAAAAATAATCATCTACACAACAATCCAAATCAAGTGATAATATCTGGATATCTTACACAGTGACCTTGAATTGCATATAGTAGATAATTCTGAGGATTATCAGATTGAATGATTAGTTATTTATTTATTCATTACCAGTTTCACAATTCACGATAGAGAACGATATAAAAGAAAAACATGTGTGAACAAATTTTGACGACAATATTCATAGCTGAATTCTAATAAGATTAATTAGTATTGGACAGTGAATGTTCCAAAGAAAATAGCAGAAAAAAAGATCGATATTAATTTTATTGAAGTTACAAAATATTCGAGACGAAGGACTGGTATAACTGTAATAAGATGAATCAACATATGTTCCAAACGTATTTCCTATGAGACCAACAAAATTCCAGATTTTTATAGTTCTCGTGTAGATCAATCATTGTTATAAGACTTGACGAGAGCCCGCACAGAAATTAATGAGGAAAATGACAGATACTTGAAAATCTATGTTGACATAAGTAAATTCCACTTCACTAACCTCTATAAAACTCCTCAAAAAAATTCATTAGTGAAATATCTGTAGCCGTGAATATAGCACAGTGAAGTATTATTTAATTCAAATACTTTCGGAAAAATATTCTCAGAAAGGTACAGAAATGACATCATTTGAAATAAGTATCATTCCAAAAAAAAAAGAAATATGATAACGAAATGCAAACTATATAAAATGATCGCTTTTTATTATATTTCTAATAGGATCACAAAAATATTCAATGATAGTTTCGCTTAGACTTCTCCCCGACAATACATTCGAGATAATCTGGAATATAATTCGTAGAACAAATAGATTTATGAGTCTTCAACAATGGAACAATATTAATCGTTTCACCTATCGCGTTTCTTCATTGTTTTTTTTTTCTTTGTAAGATCATAAATCATTCACCACCTTCCAGATATCGTTTCGTAATAGCAACTCCGATCGACGTTCTATAAATAAACCGCATATCGTCGTCATATTTCATGGCAATAATTCCCATTGAAGTCCACACAAACCTATTATGGAAATAACCTTGAATCCGCCAGAACAGATCGTGTTCGCATAATTGAAAACAACAAATTAAAGTTGTGCAGCGATGAATTCTCAGCCGTTGAGATGAAACAAAAACGCGTTGCACGAACGGCCTTGAGCTAGAATTCGATGCCGATTAGCACCACCGGCTCATTTCAATGTTGCTAATAATTTTTCACGTTAATTATGCCCCAGTCGTGCGCATGCGCAATAATAAACAAAATTTGTTGAGGTTTAACGCCATACGCTATAGCAATATCTACACGGATGACTCGACGAGTACAGAATTCCCACCCCTTTGCTCTGAATTTGGAAACCTGTCGAACCTCTCTTGCTCAGAGATTTCTTTTCAATAGAACAACTGAGCTTTGGAACTCCTTTTCCTGAGGCTTACAAACTTCAGAAATTCAAAGTGAATGTTAATTCGTCCTCCTGTCCCTTGATTCACGCGGTGTTCTTTGAACATTACAGGGCTTCCCTTTCGTGTGAATCTGCATATAAAAAAAGAGAGCCTTACACCCTACACTTAATATATTTGGTGTTCTATGATTGATATGACTATTTCATGATAATAAATAACACAGAAACACAACACGTGCTTTGTGATAAATAATTACATTGAGAATTGTTTCAAATTTCTTGGTATTGAAAGTGCGAATATTCAAAAATAAATATACATTCATCATAGAAAATCTCAAACGAATTAGATTTTCTCAAAACTATTTATTACTATTATTAGGAGAAGTCAGTTCATCCAATACGACATTACTTGTTCTAATGAC
Source organism: Zygogramma bicolorata (assembly GCA_032362365.1). Lineage (NCBI taxonomy): Eukaryota > Metazoa > Arthropoda > Insecta > Coleoptera > Chrysomelidae > Zygogramma > Zygogramma bicolorata. The sequence goes on from JAVJAQ010001252.1 coordinate 434,265, forward strand.
ATCTATTCGGTAACTAAGAAGAGAATGTCCCCTTTCGAATCGGACATTTGATTCAATATAATGGGATAACATCAACTGTAAATTGAGGCGATTATGAATATTTCTTCGCCTATTTCTCAACGATTGATAATAAAATTGAATTAATATAGCTTCCTCTATGTCTTCATCTTCATGGTCTTCCTCGACGAAAAAGTTTTTCCATAATTTCGATGAAAAATACTTTTCAACTACCATCTCAAGCCCAAATACCAACTATTTTGCCACTTATCATAACAACCCACCATTAGCTTGTCAAACGTCACTAGGTCGATAAAACCAACTGTAATAACCAACAATTCTGCGAATACCTCACATCGATATTGCGCTAAGTTACAACATATACGGTATACATTCTGCAAGTTTGCAGTTTGCAAGTTTGCAGAATGTATACCGAAATGTTTCAAGGAGGGGGTCCCATCACTCGAGTCTCATCACAATAGTTCACTATTGGTATCGTTCAGTGACTAAACTGACACAAGCATAGTATAATATCCATCCAGTAGTTAATGGCTGAACTCTCAGGCTAAAAAATGGGCCAAGAGTGCTATCATAGTGCTTGTCATAGTCCTAAATAAAACCATACGCTTCAAGGTAATTTGCTTTGTTCAAATACATCAGAATGTATTTGAACAAAGCAAATTCAATTATTTTGTTTGCTATTTGATTTTTTTAAATTTAGAATTGTCATTCCTTTATAAATGACGTCAAGGCTTCTGAAGTCCCCCTTGAATTTGATTCATTTCATAACGATATATTGAGATATTTACAACATTATAATTGATCTAATGACATGAATATTTTGTTCAAATGTACACTGAATTTCAAATCATTCAACAATATGACAAAAGAAGACCGTGAATATGCTATGAATGAATGATTCCATAAAACTGTATTTTTTGTCAACGATATTTCAAGAGATGATGCTGCATTTGATTAAACAGGTAGTACTGATGCCCTAAGGACTCAGACAAGACTGCAAACATTATACCATTTTTGTATATTCGGACAAAAAAAATGCAAAAAATAGTTCCTCAAAATTCATAATCCCCAAAAAATATTCATGTTTCCAATGTTCTGAACATTGCTCTACTAGAATCCACACCAGGCTAACTGGACAAGATAGTGATCTTTAGTTGGTAATCATGAATAATCGTCAAAATCTTAGCAGAAATGCATTATTTAGGGCCCGGTTTCCCAATATACTCCAGATAAACTTGAAGGCTGTCGTTTTTTGTAATTTTTTTCTGACGTTTCGCTGGCGCGAGTGGCTAGCTTATGCAGAGGCTCATACATCTTGAGTTTGACTCCGATGACTGGGTATTACGACTTCGTAAAACGTAGTTTTATGGATCCAGGTAGTTTGAGGTGTTAATTTCGTTATCTAGATTCGGAGAATTTTCAATGATATCTATAACAATAATGTTATAATAATAATATTAAAAAGTAGTGATAGTGAAAACTTCGGTCGCGAACGCCTTAATCATTTTGTCGAAATTAATAATGACCTGAATTTTTCAATTGAGGCTTGTAATGAGCCTTTACGAATTATTATTGTCTACAGCTACAGAATGTATGAACTCTTTATTTTATTTTTCCCTTTCATAGAGGTGTCGAAAGGTTGTGAACTGACGTATACGTCAATAATGGAATATTCAGACAGGATCTATCTGCAAAATCTATTCATTTACCGTGCAGACAGATCATATTTACAAATCGACACAAAACGGGACATAATAAAAGAAAGAGAAAATGCTGAGCGAATACCTCTCTGACAGGAAACATGCCTTTTTTTCATGGTTCTCGAATAGAACGGCATCAGAACAGATTAAGTGGGACTTACTTAATACAGAGAATATTCGCACGAACAGGAAACTCATTCAGTTCAGCTTGAAGGGTCGGTATATCATCGAACTATGCTTTCATCCAAGTTCTCAACAACCCATCGATCGTATTGGTAACTTTATTGATATTTCAATTATAGAATACCATCATCGTCTATCGTATGATAAAGCTTATGAGATGATTGAATCTCTGCTACTTACATCCCCACGAAGTGCAAAATACCCGAACATAATTTGGAATTTTCTGTGCATGAAATTTGTCAATAGTAGTTGGCACGTTCTAATCTTGAAACAAATAAATACTAGTTTGAAGGAGAACAGTGAACCACGAATCTTGGAATTAATTAGTCTTTGTTTCAGAAAACCCGTTTGGCATCATGTTAAAAATATTAAGCGAGTAAATATTGAATCTATCATTTTCATGTTTATTCATGTTCTGTGCAGATGGTGAGGGAAATTTTTTGTACTCGCTGTTTTTGGTGTACTAAATACCATCTCACTTAATACACTCACATTTTTAAATTACAATGAAAGTAGTCTCCATTGATAATGGACATCTTGTACCCAGTGTTGTACACCATTACGAAGTTTGAGTGTCACAAAAATATAAATCAGTAAAAAATAAGATTTTCCATTCCGTCTATTTTCTGGGAACGAGCAACGTTATGCGCGGCCAAGATCTTGGATGGTAGACCAGAATTCGACAGACTTCCACTCCTTATTCTTTCCCTTGCTGGGAATCACATTTTGAAAGGTAAGACGTTATCAATCTTGAGCTCGCACTAGTTTCTGGGGTATCACAGTTTACTGAACGATTCTCACTGACGAAGGGTTTATAACACTGCTATAAGTGCTTCGCTATAGAATAGCTTTCTCAAGCAGGATAAAAAAAACAATTTTATTCAATCATCAACAAAATATAAATCAAATCAATTGAACGACACCGCCATATTTTCGTAGTTCGAACTCAAAAGTTTCAATCGTTTTGACGATATCATATTTTTTGAATAGTAGTAGTACTAGTAGTGGACTTGAAATTCTAGAAAACTATAATATCATAGAAATATAATAAATTGGCTACGAAAAAATGCATGATGAATTTGAGTCAAATGATTTTTGCTAGCAAACATGAACTTTAAACAGTTTTTGAACCATCAAAATCGATTGATAACTTATGGTGAGATTTCTGACATGCCAAGTCTAACAACAAACGGTATAATGCTGGCATGTTTTTGTTACTATATCATCAATTAATTACATTCACTAATCTTAATGAGTTGATGATCAATTTTTTGGGCAAATCCCTCGCAAGAATCATAATTATCAATGTTTTCTTTTTGAAATTATGACTATGACTGAATATTTACAATCCTCAATAATAACATCTGGAATTCATCTTACGTGTTTATTACTAATTGTGCGAGCGTTTCAAACGAAACCGTCGAAAATTTTCATTTTAATTCGAAGCTGTCCACAATTCACAGACCACTGAATAATTATGGTATCATTAGCGTATTATTCGAACAGGTGTCTATTTTAGAAGTGGCCGCAGGTAGTCCAACTCCTCCATTATATCCTCATCATTATAATGAGAGTAATCTTATCGTCGACTAACGCTAGGACTTGGTTTGTATTTTGAAGGTCACAAAAGAATACGCAGTGTCCGCCAATGAGCTCGTACCCAATGGATTTTTTATTTCAGGGCATCGAAAACTGAGGTGAGTACCTTTTTTTTTCAACAATAAAAGTTGGCGTTGTCTATTACCCCAAATGATATAAACGAATTTAATATTTATCATTCTTATACGAGAAACGTCAGCAAATATAAATTTTGTTCAGAACTAATGACTCTTTATTCTTTGAACATAGAATATTTCCACCAAAGAATACTATCAATTTGTAAGTACACTGAGAGAAATATTTCTTCTATTACCTTGATATTTCGACCCCTATAGGAGGGACTAGAGGAAAACATTTTTTCTGCCCGAGAACAACAATTTTCCTTCAGATTTTTCGATAGTTTCACACAGGCAATTTTTTTTCCACCGATATCTTTTGGTAGTTCGTCTTAGCTGGAACTTATTTTCAAATTAAGAAGCAACTCAAAAAGATAAACAGCGTTACAGCTCATGACAACTGTTTTGTTTGTCTTATCAAAAACAACACGATGACGACGACGCAACAATTACTTGAAAAATTGTCATATAGCCGCATATGAATGATTTGCTGGAGAAAACATCTTGTTCAGTGCATAGTTATGCGGACGACAGTACTCTTCATACTAGTTTCTCTTCCCAGAGTCCCCATATCAGCACAAAAAACCAAAATTCAGTGAGGCATTATCATCAATAGTATTAACAATGACCACAATAATAGTATCGGGTAACATCAACTTGGTCAATTTAATGCTAGGAAAACCCCTAGGCATATCTTTTCTCGAAGAAACAGGATATATCTTTATTCAATATTCAGATGTCACGTACCAACACGGATGACCCGACCGAATTTTCACCTCTTTATTGTGAGCTTGGAGAACTGTCGAACCTCTCTTGTTCAGGGATCTTTTTTCAATAGAACAGCTGAACTTTGGAACTCCTTGCCGAGGCTTATAATCTTCAATAATTCAAAGTTTTTGTTAATTCCATCTTTTGTTCCTTGATTCACGGTGTTCTTTGCACATTACAGGGCTTTCCTTCAGTGAAAATCGTGTATATAAAAAAAATAATGGTTTCAAAACTTTCTGCATGTTCAGAACATTATAAAAGTGACCTTGAAGGTTATAGAAAAAATATTCTGAACAAAGTCTTAAATCGAGTAACAATATCTTTGAGTTATGTGAAAATGAAAGTCTTAACTTATTTCGAAAAAATAATTACCTTTGAATAATATTTCTTTGTGGATATTTTTGATATTTTGAAATAATAAGGGTTTTCAGGCTCTCGGATAAAATTTACATTTTTGAAGTCCTTGAAGTCACAGTTAAGTGAAAGAAATAGCTTATAGCAGAGATAAGTATGTACTAGAGAAATATTAATATTTTTCATTTATAAATAACATTTCATTGTGAAACTTTTGAGAACTGTCGAACCTCTCTTGTTCAGGGATCTTTTTCCAATAGAACAGCTGAACTTTGGAAATTCTTGCCGAGGAAGGTTTCTTCCGAGGTTTAGAATTACAGAGGGCTTTCCTCTAGTGAATATCTGTTTATAAAAAAAATAATTTCAAAACTTTTTGCATGTTCAGAACATTATTAAAATGACCTTCAAGGTTATAGAAAAAATTATCTGAACAAAGTCCTCAAACGAGTGCCAATATCTTTGAGTTATGTGAAAATGAAAGTCTTTACTTGTATTGAAAAAATAATTATGAATAATATTTCTTCGTGGATACTTTAAAATAATAAGGGCTTTCAGGCTCTCTGATAAAATCTACATTTTTGAAGTCCTTGAGGTCACAGTTGAGTAAAAATAATATATTATAGCTAATAACAGAGATAATTATCTACTAGAAAAATATTAATATTTTCATTTATAAATTACATTTCATTATAAAAATTTTGATACACCAAAATGATAAGGGGTAAATTACTCACTAGGACGAAATTTAGGTAAGTTTTTTGAGTGACTCGTATACAATTCGTGAAATTTGTCTATTGCAGCCTTCTTGGCGAACACTGCACATTTGAAGTAACACAAAGTAGTTCGTGACAATAGCGTTCTTCATTTGTTCGATTCAAAACGTAATCGATTTATTCGTTACAGATATCGAAACCCCAAATCATCGTCTAGTCTAGACCATACAGTTGAAAATGTTATGTAACGCTTGATCTGTGCCAAATTGGTCCAGTATAGTTACGCGTTGGTTTTCTCAATATCTCATAAGTGGTACAATTTCAAATTGGATTTGAATGCCAAATTATATGGTTGCAACCTCATTTTGGTACACGCCAACGAATTCTTCGAATATCAATACTCAATTTACTGAATGAGGCAGAATATATTTCTGTGTGCAGCGGAAAAATTTTCAGAATTTAATAAGTAGGTACAGTAGAAAGGGATTTCGAAAGTACGATACAAATACAGTTCTTCGAAAGTCCAATAAAAAAATATGAGTACACATAAGGTGTTTTCAGAATATTATTCCTGATGAACCTGAACTAAATTTTCAATTCTCGCAAGTCTCACCAATTGTGGATAATTTTCCTATCTTTATAGCCTCAAATTTTTCATATCATTATTTTATGGCCTAGAATCAACTGCCCCGAACTGAAAACAGGTCAAAGGCCAGCACAGTAATAAAAACTGAATAATAAAATCATCAAGCAACATCAACTGCTGTAATACTCATTTTGAATGCCGTTATATCCAAGACAGACTGGGAGGACGTTTCTATGAATTTTTTTCAATACTTCAGTTGAAACCTATTTAGGTATATTTTTTGTTTATGAGAAAAAATAGGTCAATTTTTTTTCAATGCGTGGTTAGTTTGAGGGAAGTACTTTAGCCAGCTGAAACAAACATGACGGAGAATCTGTATCCTGAAACCAAATTCGTAGAAGTGTTTTAGCATTGGCAAATGTTTGATGGAAGCTGACTGATTACTCGATAATATGTTTATAAACATCAAATGCTCCCGATAATTTTCTCTGGTTGTTCAAATACTGCTGTTCCTTGCTTTCAGATTAGAAATATAACTGATAGGAAACTTGTAGCTTATATAGGATTTACCTTTACTATCTCCCATAATTTAGGTGGAGCTTGTGTTTAGGATGAACCACTGTCATTTTCGAAATGCAGCTTCAGAAAAAGTTTTGTATTCGTAGCAAAATATTACTTGCCTTCAACCTTTTCATCGTAACGGTTGGTTTTTCTTTGTTGTAGAAAATAGGTGGGATAAATCTATATGAAATCATTTCAATCGAGGGAATTAGCCACATGTAAATCAACGAACAGAGAAGACACTCAAGTGCCATTTTTCTTCTTCTTAAGACGCAAATTTCGTTATCGAAACGCAAGTTGAAAGTTTTCACTACTAAACTCATTCTGCCAATCAGTTTTGAGGTCGTTGACAATAAGCATAAAGAGGTTTTTCGAAGGTGTCTGCACGAAAATATATCATCAGGTATAACGTTCTCGTAGAAGGATAGCAGCCTTTCAACCTAGTATAGGTATATCGGGACTGTTGAGTTGATGGTATATTTTTATCGCATTCAATTTCTGTGATCTCGTACACCGTGTGCACCTCCGGGGGCCGTTAAAATATCATGTTACCCCGTAAAGATCCCCGAGATCCGTCATCGACCGCTGAATCCGTCTATTTTTGCCTTTGGCGACGTTCCAGAGGATGCAAAGTTCGCGAAAGTGCCGCAATAACCACTTGAATTTCAAACTATTCAACTATGTAGGCCGGGAGAATTAGGCCCAAAATTATTCATTCATGTGACTGAGAATGATAATGATGATATCCTAATATCTATATATCACTTCAATCTAGAAAAATGATGTGCCCACTATGAACATCATAATCTGTATCAATTTTCATTGATGAATGTATAACCACAGTGGTATAATAGTATAGTAAAATATCTATAAACATTTATTGATATCATAAATGTGCTAAATTATATGTACTCATTGAAGGATGTTAAGTTTTCACGATTTTTCAACAAATCATAGAAATCGGTCTAATACAAGTCGAGCTCTAGCCGTCCTGAGAAAATTCAAACTACTATTACTTCTCAGACTTCACCAATTTTTTAACTTTCATCATCGGGCTTGAATTTGATTATAAAAAGTATATCCTAATGATTCCAAATCATAGTCCAGAGGTGCAAGAAGAGCCAATCAGTTGACTCGAGCAAAACGACAGATTCCAATCGTCTTTCCAAATATTATGTTGCAATACTTTGAGGTTCTTAGAATGTATGTGCGAATTCCGGACCAAATACATCTCATACAAGCTATTATAAAAAATGTAAACCGTCTCAAAATGACGATTTTGTTCATTTTCGAAGTTGCTTATTTTTCCTGCAAATCACAAAACTCTCCTCAATTACGGGGATCGATATTTTCATTAGATTTTCAGTTCAATTTTCTTCTCCTGAAGATGCAAACCTTGTTAGCGAAACGTGCGTCGAGGGCAAAAATATCAGTCTGGTGTTAGGGTAATTGATCTCTAGGAAAAGTTTCAACTTTCACACCAAAGGTTCCAAACTCATCCTTTATTAGATTCATCATTTCCGAAGCCTTTAGCACTCATCACTTTTTTATGTCATACTATAGCCATACGAATACAAATCAGTCCTAAAATCATTGCATATTCGAAAATATAATCAATTATTGGAGTATTCTGATGGATCAATTTGCATCAGGTATTATGGAAATATAAGGGTGAAAACGTATGACTTCATCTGAATTATGTGCAAAACCACTAGATAATAATTTAAATTTCAGGTACCTTCTAATCTGATAATTTATTTCAGTTGTATCAATCAAATTTGAATTCATTTCAACCATTTAAATGGAATATTCTGTTATTTCAGCTTTCCTTCAAAATGTATTGAATATAATGGGCAACCACAGACTTTCATGTATGCGATATTCAAATCAATGCGAAAAATTGTCGGGATTTATATATGAGAAATAATCTTTGCATATGTTAAAAATCTGGTCTTTTTGGAAATACTCGAAATTACTAACAAAAAATGCCATCGATTTCTGAGAGCGCTTTTTCAAGTGTTCAAGAGAGTATCATTGTTAGATATAAAATGATTTTTGAAAACAGAATTCTTAATGGCGAGAAATCGAAACATAATAACATTTGTCAACTGATGAATATCGAATGAATCACGGCAACATCAGTTATGTTGCCAACAGTATACCAAAGAATAACGCGCGATTTTAAAGATTCAATGTTAACGTTTCAATGCATGCATATTGGTGGATTGGTGCTGCTGCATTGATTTTATGTCGTCATCGAAGACCTGCAACAGTTCGTACTAGCTTTACGTTCGTATTTCTTGGACCTGAGCGCTAGCCTTAGAATAGCCCAATAGGCACTGGAATGCCTACCCAGAAATTTTTCTAAAAGTAGGACGTTGTGCAAGCCCGCAAATTGAAATTTACGCTGCGAGTTCCTCGTGAAACTTTGTTTGTTTTGATGATACCGTACCGGTGCTAAAAGGTTTTCGAAATATCTGTAACGTGTTTGTTGGAGTCATTAAAGCGACGCCGATAAAGATGCTAACCTGGTTTAATTCGATCGGCAGTGGGTCTATTTGCACGCCCCCACATCTTACACGTAACAGAACAAATTATCAGATCAAATCAACAGTATATGGTTAGCGAGAAATCTCGAGCAGAAGAAATGAAACTGTACACAATGATGCAATAGCCGATATGATTTGTTTCATCTCATCGAAAGTATTAAATGAATGGATACATAAAATTGAATGAGACAGCGAGTGATTTCAATGAGTCGAGGACATATTCGCAGATTGAATAAGAAAGTGGTTCTTGCTTGATGAAAGTCCATATATTTGGATACTAATAGTTTCCAGTATAGTAGTTTGTACAACAGTATGATCACAATGCCGTAGGTAAATATTCCATAACTCTCTTTCGAGTATCATATTGATAATCAATTTTAGATATAAAGTATTCTTTCGATATTTATGAAAAACTCAAAGAAAAGAAACTTTGTTGAATTAAATATTGAACGATAAAAATTTAATTAGTAATGTTAACTCAAAAAAGGCAAAAAAGTGTTGGTGAGACTTGAACTCACGATTATAAAGTGAATCGTGTCAAAGGGCTAACACTATACCAACTAGGCCACTGGGACTATATAATTTCAGTTAATTATTGGTGTGGATAGTAAGATGTGAGTCCTTCAAATCCACAAGAAAAAAACATCAGTTGAGACAATTCAAACTTGACTCAATAAACTAGAAAATATTTCAGATATAAGTACATTTATCTACCCCCGTACTATTATAATACACTTATATGCTTATAACTCGTTTTATAATGAAATCCATTACGATACAGATTTTCAACCAATAGAAACCCATTATTTTTCGATCAAGCATGATGTGCAAGCTTTGCATTTTGACGTTTGTCAAGTCAAAATCAGTAGGTATTGAATTTTTGAAGAATTTAGTCAATTTTCGATAATCGTATAAAAATGGCTTATAGCAGTGATATAGAAGAATTACCAGCGCCTCTTCCACAGATGTCTTAGACAAGAAAAAAATACAATCGAGAGGATTTTATTTTTCATTTGACGAATGCAACATATATGTTTTTATGTACGACCAAACCAAATGAGGTCTCATAGCCGAGTAGTCAATGGCGCCGGCATTGATCAATAACGTCCGGGTTCAATTCCTGACCTCAGCAGAGGTTTTTTTTTTTTTCTTTTCTTAATTTCCCATTGTTGTATTTTTCGTGGTTATACCATTAATTATAATTCTGTAGAATTTCTCAAAGAAAAACGATTGATTACCTACTATTATTGTGTTCAATATATAAATACCGAATAATATAATATTTACAGTTCTTCATTATTTATTGGGTGTAGATAAAAAAGCGTATGCAACTCTCATGTAATGGTTATTAATATACTCGCATAAACCATACGAAACTCACCTTCGGCTCGTTTCGTATCCCGGTTCATGCTCATGTATCAATAACCATCATTACAGGATCGTTGCATAATATACTATTATTTATGCTTATATGAAACAACTTGGATTTCATGTTTGTAGGTGGACAGACCAGAATTGTTACGCTTCTAGAAGGTTGTCCCTGGTAACCAAGCATTTTGTTTTCTGTGATTGGTGAAATTCATATCCTACCTTGTATGGATATGAAATCATAACGATTCAGCCTACTTATCCGTTTAGTGAACTATAAAGAAATCAGCATATTCACGGGTGAGAGTAGAAGAAGATTTTCACTACCGTTTGGCATATATCTGTATGAATATGCATGTTTGTGTGGTAAAACTCGTGTAATTGCATCGTTATCTTCCTACGAGATATATAAACATGTTTAGATTATTCAAAATATTCAGAAATGTTGTCAACTATATTAAAGGCGAAATTTCAAAAACTATCTGAGTCAATTACCAAATATTTGGTATGTTTACCTACCTACTAATTGTACGGAAATATTTGAAGGAATGTTCACTTAGCATGATTCTTCACTTATTTATAGTGAAGAGAGACGCTGAAAACTTCGGGCCAATCCTATTTTCACCGCATCATCAATAATCATATTTTTTATGGGCGATTTCAATAATATATCTGATGAATTGGCTTTCGCAGCGGATGAAAACTCTGTTGAACCTATAAGGCAATAGTCATGATAATCCTCGATTGATTGCATCCTCCCAATCACTATGCTCGGAATAACCATCACTGGTATCTGCCATGGAAAAATCAAAAAAATTCTTGATGACCGAGAAATACTTCACAGTCCCTGATTTCATCACGATTCGGCGCGATTATTCCACTTTCGAATAATATATTTCACAATCTATAATTGCAAGTTATTATGGTGACATTCCATGATATATATTGAATATCTTCGAAGGTATCCTACACGTATTTCATTCCTTAGAAATGAGCCAAGTGAATCCATATGAAGGCTAGTTCCCAAGATCAGAACGCAATATATAAGAAATCATACTTCTCTTCAAAATTCTCAGAACTCTTTATACAGTATTTTTAGAAGTCAAATAGGTAGGTCATATCCAAATAACTACTCCACAAAAATAGAATCATGTCGGCCTTGAAACTTTGTCTTGAATCTAAACATCGTGATTTATTCGACGCCGAACAATAAATTTGCTCAGGTATATAGTTACGAAACAAAGTTGAGCAAACATTTACACGAACGTCAATAATAATTATTTCATCGTCATGTTTTAGCAGAAATTATCTCTACGTTCAACATTCTCTGTACATTCATAAAGCGAATGTTCAGCTGTAACAATTCCTTCATATGAAAACAGTGAGTATGGAACTCGATTCAAGTGCAATAAAACAGGAGGTGATGTTTTGGTTCCGAACTTCAGTCGTGCAAACAGAACACAGGGACGTATCCAGGAATTTTCATAGGTGGGTAGTTTTCTGCTTGAGGGGAACTGTGAAATGAGGAGTGAGATATGCTCCTCTTTCAAAAAAAATGTACGAAAAAGTTAAATAGTGTCACCATTCAGAGTCTAGAAAGGGAGTCAACTGAGATTGTAGATCCAGTATGGTTTTCAGAATTTAAAGTCAACTACCAATGCGATTCATCCTTTATATTCGAACGTCTTGAATTCAATTAGCAGGGGCGAGTGCCCTATTGGGGTCTTTTGTGTCCTCAGTGGGGGATTCGACTGCGTTGATCACAAAAATCTTTATGAAAAATTCTATGATATTGGCATACAAGGAAAGGCATTGATATGGCTGAAAACGTTTGTCTCAACACGGAAACTATTTGTCAGTATCACAAATGTTAACAACATGAAGAAGTTATATACATCCAATGATGATGATGAAATTTCTCCGTGTTTTACAAGTTTTCAAGTGTGCACTTTTATGAATTTCTCAACTGGAAAACTCATCGTGGAACAATAACAACAAAATTGAACTCCATGCATTTTCTTCCCAGAAACCTTCGACATATTCTAGATCAGAAACAGCTCATTATGCTGTTTCATGTACAAATCGAATCCCGTCTTCGGTATGGTATTACTTTCTGGGGAGCAACCTTCTAATGCAAAGATGTTTTTGTCGCCCAGAAAAAGATTATAAGATGAATAGCAGGAGTCTCAATACAAGTTGTGGGAGCTTTTTTAAAAATTTTCAAATACCTAAAGTACCTTGCCTGTATATTTTTGACTAACGTGTTTTCATTTATGAAAATCGTAACTGTTTCATACTAAATGAAAATGTACATGCTAATAATACTAGGAGTAAAACAGACTTTCATGTACCTTATTGTAAAAATACGCTGACTTACAACTTCCCGAATGTATCATGAACTGAAAAACTCTGGTACTATCAACAGTCTCAGAATTACACTTAAGCCCTTCCTTCTATAAAAAAATTACTACTCCCTTCAGGAAATGACTGAAAAATAAGATAAAATTTCAATGAATGTGTCACTCTTCTTAGAAAACCGTACTAATTTCAAGTTTTATTTTTAAGCTTTTAATTACTAATCCTACACAATGTACCTTTCGATTGTCTTACAGGATAATGAAATTATTATTATTATAAAAATATTTCCATCCAATAACAATTTTTGAAAGCGTTCCAAAATAGTTCCGAAGGATGATAACAAGCAAGTAACGAGGTTAAGTGTAGAGGTTTTTCTGTAATATTTTGAAATTTGAATATTTCCAAGGATGCAATGATTGTGGATCATAATGATTGTGGATCATAATGATTGAGAAACTGAAGGTTATTCTTAACTTCAATGAATAAATTAATGATTCTTCATGTAACAAAATTTGAACGTATGCTTTTGTTTGCTTTTGATGAAGTAATACATTATATAACTTATTATAAAAAGTTGTTATAAAAAGTTTGACATTTCCGTAAACGTTTGAGAAGTAGCTATTTTGATGTCGCTTTCATCAGTATATCACACTAATAACTGATCATATAAAAATTATTGAATACCAAACTGATACTGATACCCGAGATTACGTGCCGCAATTCGCTAACGATGGCGTTTTGCGTCTATGTGACCTGAAAGGCTAATGAATGTTAACGAAGGCAATTACATCTCGAGAATCGACTGCCATTCTTGATGATAAATGAACCCGTAAAACGCGAGTACCGCTTCTCTTCGGCACCATGATGGCGTTTTTATCAGGAAAAGTAAGCCGCAGCCACGACGTCTCTGATCGCAGATATTATGCTCAATATTTATCATTCGTCTCCACCTATCGTATTTTTTTTGCTAGCGTTGAGTCCGAGCAAATGAGTTTTATGTTCGTTTGGATTTGTTTTTTGGTTAACACTTTATTGTGTCATTTTCACTAGATACTTCACAAAACCGCTACACGTGTTTCACTATACAAAAGCTTCTTCAGGCGTTGAGTCCGACCTTGTGCTTCTATATAAATTACTATCCCGATTACCAGTAAGAACCCTTCTGGGAAAAACTCATGACACATATTGCCTGTATTCACCTGCTGAAGTGATCCTAATTACTTATATCTCGTCATAAGGAAACAAGTTGGCAAGGGAGACTTATTCAAAACTATTTGGTCATCTAGCATATGTCCCGACTCCTCGACTCTATTGATTTCTGAGAATTCCAGAATATTGTTTTATACCTTTCTCCTTCAAATGCAACTCATCATAGTCATGATTGAACTCATGTCTTTTAGTTACAATATGATTTATCGATGGTGAATTGGTCCTTTCATTCAACACACTTCTATGCTCCTTTATTCTTCTTTTGAAGGATCTTTCCGTCTGACCAATATAAAGTTTGAGGTATAAACCACACGTCAACTTGTATACTTCTGATCTTCTAGGCAATGAAGTTTCATCCTCGTTTTTTAAGAATACACCCAACCTATTTTTATTATTTGTTCTGTTCGCCATATGATTCCTCATTCTTCAAGAAAGATAATAAGCGTGGGTTCGCCTACGTAGGTCAATATCTTATGGCGATTACTATCATTTGTTATGATTACCTGATTTAACATTAAAGTTGTAGGTATTTTTTATCAATAGAAATTTGCTGGAAACATATTGATTAGTGTGGTCACAAATCAATCAACTTAAGAAAAACGGCGCGTTATAATTGACAAGAAGATGTAAATCACTGTTTCAAATGCAATTCCGAGTTTCACCATTCGTTATATTGGACACAATAAATTCCTCAAAAATAATTGTTTCAGATTTGCTCAATTTCCTTGAAGGTTATTACTATTCTTGACATTACGAATTGTATTTTTTTTTGGCACTTGTGAATAAATGAAAGCAAGTTCACTTCTGAGTATTACACAAAAAAATAATTTGACAATCATTATGTAAAATAACAAGTATTCAAATTGATTATATTTTCAGAGTTTTCTACGATGCACAGCAAGGCAGATGATTCCGAATGTTACCAAAAAATATGAATATCTGGATTTATGTATTCTTCAACGTTCTGAAACCAGCAAAAAAACTGAAAAAATTGTAAAACGAAAAATAGTGCTATCAGAGAATAATCTTGAATGTTACTGCTATGGAGCGTTAAGAACTATGGAAAACAATAACTACATTATATATCGAGTATTCAATCTATACTTATACTATGAAGAGGTAAAGTTTTAACATTGTATGTAGGGTTTTCGAAAATACGGATCCGATCATGAAATCTCTTTCATTTACAGAAAGCTACACTTTTCAAGGGTGATATAGGATATATTTCATTATGATTGAACAAAAAACTGAATGAAAAATAGTGTACGTAAATCAAGTCGAAGAAAATTTCTGGCGAGTTGTGATGCTTTACTGGCGTGCGCTGACTGAACGGTTCGGTTCGACTGCACCGCGGACAGCACCTAATTTAATATATATTACTTCGTATGAAACTTCTACCTTTCCGTCTGGGGATGATCTGTAATAATTGGAGATACTGATATGAAGCAGGTAATTTCCTTTGAAAGACCGCAAATAACATACGTACTAATCGTGAATGCTCCTAATACGATAAACTTGCAAACCAACAATAATCTTCTACCAATATGAAGGCGAGGTAGTGACAGCAGTTGCACTTGTAAGTCTGACGTTCGTTTCTATATTGATTCAGGTGTGTAGTAAGTACTATGTAAACAAACCGTGAAAATTATAGTTTTTATTTTTTCATTTATTGACAGCTTTTCCTCCACTGTGCGATATGTGGAACCTATTTGATGGTACATTTTCTGTTAGGAAAAATACATCCTCAGGTATCAAGACCAGGAGTGAATTTTGCGATTAGATATCAGAAACTCGGAAATTCTCGTTTTCCAAAGTAGGCTCGGAATTGTACCGTCACTCTTTCATATATCTCTATTCAGGTAGTTTCTATTGATATGTATTGAAATCGCGTTGAACTGAATCCAACTATTTTTCGACATGAAAGCCATAAAATTTTTATTTTTGGATTTTTTTGGCTTCACACCTTATTTTTCTATGTCTATAATTCAACTAGATCGGCGCATAGTTTGGAAGATCAACTCTTGATTTGGTAATCAATGAAAAAAATTAGTCAGAAATTTCACGGATTCTGTGGACGATGGAATGCCGGCCTATCGATGTTTCCCATTGATAGCAGATCATCCCCAAAAACCACTAGTATTTCGTCGTTTACGAAATTCGAAAAATAAGTTTCAGTGATGCGCCCTTTTGTGCGAACAAGGTATGTTGCCTCTTTCCAAGAAGTTTCATTACGAGAAAATAGAGATTTTGAGGTTTTCCACGATTCATATGTTTTTCAGTAATATTGTTATTTTCACAGCAATAAATGCAAGAACATTTTTCTGAAACAGATATTTTTGGTTCGACAATTTTTCAGTATTTTTGCTGGTTTCACACGTCCGAAAAATAAAGAATTCGAGAAAATCAAAATTTTTGCCAACTTTTAAGATCATTTGCCGCAGAGCAATTTTAAATATTTTCTTCAGCACATTTCAAAACAACTAAAAACCTATTTGATTTGACCGTCTCCACGTCTCGAATTTCGTATCTATGCGAGCAGGAAACGGTATTTTCCTGTTATCTTTGGCGTCTGATTGAATTCATAAATGAACGAGGTGAAGCTATTAGCGACATTTTTACCAGACGAGATTGCTTCCTGCTATATAT
The DNA here is from genome assembly GCA_032362365.1 of Zygogramma bicolorata. NCBI lineage: Eukaryota > Metazoa > Arthropoda > Insecta > Coleoptera > Chrysomelidae > Zygogramma > Zygogramma bicolorata. Next base: position 450,993 of record JAVJAQ010001252.1, read on the forward strand.
GGAGTCTGGGAATCGAGTCGATGGAACTCGTTGATTTGATGCGTGTCTGGAACTGGTCGGTTCTCATGAAGGCACGGGTGATATTTTTCTGAATAGATATATACAGGTAGTTACATTAGTTGAGCACGGTTTGAATGTAGAAGATGGTTAGTTGGTAATTGTATTCACGATCATTCCAAAATGAGCTTATTTCTAACCTACTTTCAGGTTGAAAAGTGACCGATGTATTGAGAAGAAGAAAAGGTCGGAAGTAGTATTTTACGTACAGGGAATAATATATAACTTACCGAGGCCATAGGCCAATGTGAGCAATTTTTCGACAGAGAAATGTTAATAAAATCATAAAGTTACCCTGGCATAACATACAATATCTAACTACCGAAGGACAGAACAGATTTAGGTACTCATCATATGCAACCAGTAACGCTGTGATAGATATTACATTTTGAAGTGTGAAGTACGTCATTCATCTCGAGAGAAAAGTATTGTCTGTTGGATTTCTGAACATCACATGCGTGTCCATTGACGGTAAATCGAATATGCATCCAACTCACAAAAATTGCAAGACTTCATTTATGCAAATATATTTCTACTGGTTACAGAACATTGTTTTGTATTAGCTCAAAAATTGGTTAACTGAGTGGACTGTATCACATAATAATATCGAGAGAGTGAAGAAAATTACTTTTGGACTCACCCAAATCTCCAGTCTCTTCCCGATGATGAGATGGGGCCCCTCTCCAGACTATGGTGTTTTCCAAGCTATCCAGTAATAGGAATAATGCACTATAATGAGCACACTATAATCAGCAAGTTTGAAAGTTTGAGTAAATCACTGATCAACAAAATAGTCAGTAGACGCGGTAATATTAGATGAAGCGTTATATAAGAATTGATGAGCGATCTCTGTTCGAATCAGGCGACGCACTCGATCTCGTTGGAGAAATTGGTATATCCGTAAAACCCTTCAACTCTCTTCGCGAAATCATAAGCAAAAAAGTCTAAAAACTAACACATGGAAATCAGAATTTGAAGTAAACATGAACGCATTGGCGTAGAAAAGAAAATTCATGAAAGGGATTAAATCAACTTAGTATAATTAAAAAATAAATGAAAATAATGAAATGTAAAGAAATATAACTACACTTTGATGAATACTTAACATTCCGGCCCACCAAAATGCTATGCATTTTCAGAAATAAGTGGGAGCGGACAAAGTTTGTTTAAAGGTCTCTTTACGGTGCCCTCAGAAGTTCGAACTGTAGCCACCCTCACTATACCATCAGAACCTGGGTGGACAGCATCTATTCTACCGAGGCTCCATTGTAATGGATGAGTTCCATTTTGATGAATTACGACTAAAGTGTTCGGTTCCGGATTGATTGTCAGATCAGACCATTTATTACGCTGTTGCAATGTGTGCAAATATTCTCTCTGCCAACGACTCCAAAAGTCTTGATGGATTCTTTGGAGAAGCTGCCAGCGAGTAAGCCTATTCATAGGTATATCTTTCAAATGTTCATCCGGAACAGACGTGAGAGGTTCCATAGTTAAGAAGTGCCCTGGAGTCAAAGCAGTTAAATCATTTGGATCTGAACTTATAGGCGTGAGAGGACGTGAATTTAGAACTGCTTCAACTTGACAAAATACTGTAGAAAGTTCTTCATAAGTAAGAATTTGGGAGCCTATTACACGGATCAAATGGCTTTTGGCAGATTTAATACCTGCCTCCCAAAGCCCTCCCATATTAGGTGCATATGCTGGCAAAAAATGAAAAATTATTGATTCCTTACTGCAAGCGTTTTTAGAGAGATCTATTAACTGACGATTTGCTCCTACGAAGGTTTTTCCATTATCGCAATATATATTAGAAACTCTCCCCCTTCGAGCAACAAATCGGCGCAAAGCGGCTAAAAAGGCATCTGTAGTCAGATCAGAGGCCAGCTCTAAATGAATGGCTCTGGTAGACATACATATAAAAAGGCATAAATAGGCTTTAGTAGCCTTACAACCTCGGCCTCTATTCAAGGTGATCATAAAAGGTCCACCATAATCGACAGCAGAATTAGAAAAAGCTTTAACTTGTGAAACGCGAGGTGCGGGTAAATTTCCCATTTGGGGTTGAAATGTTACTGGCTTTACTCTGAAACATTTAATACATTTTGACAAAACATGACGAATTACTCTTTTTGCAGAAAAAATCCAAAAATTCTGAAACAAGAGGTACTGCACTGTTTGGACACCGGCATGTAAATATTTTAAATGTAGATTCTCTATGATTAAATATGTCAAACGATGATTTCCAGGTAATAAAACAGGATGCTTTTGATCGTAGCTTAGTTTTGAATGGTAAAGTCTACCGCCAACACGAATAATCGACTTTTCATCGATAAATAAATTCAATTTCTGAAAGGGCTTCAATAATTTCTTACCATTTTTCATCTTAGTTAATTCTTCAGAAAATGATGTCTCTTGTACATACCGAGACAAAAACAAAAGTGAGTTATACAATTCCACATGAGAAAGTGAAGTTTTTATTTTATCTGATCTACAGTTATTCAAGAATCGAAGAATATAAGCAAATATTCGTACTATTTTTGAGAGAGAGGAGAATTTTTTTAATAAATGTTCAATAAAATTATCATTGTTAGTAATAACAGCGGATAAAGTGACTTTCTGTTTCAATTCTGAATCGATTAAAGACGAACAATACTCAGTGGGCTCATTCAAAGAAAACTTATTTTTTAAGAATGCAGGACCGGCCCACCATAATATATTATTCAATAATTCTGATGGAAATGCTCCTCGGGATGCAATATCAGCAGGATTATTTTTAGATTCGATATGATACCAATTGGAAGGAGGTAATCGTTCCTGTATGAAACTAACTCGGTTACTCACAAAAGTCTTCCACCGATGAGGATGAGACTTTATCCAAGAAATAGCCACTGTTGAATCAGACCATGCAACAATTTTGCTAAATTTAATTTTCGAAAGAACTGTTTTTGTCAAATATGAGATCAGATCGGCAAGGAGCACTGCTGCACATAATTCCAACCTCGGAATAGACATTACTTTAATCGAAGCTACTCTTGACTTTGCACAAACAAAAAATGTAGAAAATGAATTGTTTTTATAAATCCTCATATATGTAACAGCGGCATAACCCTTCTCACTAGCATCACAAAAGCCGTGTAATTCGACATATGATGAATTATCAATTGGTATGATACGAGGGATGTGGAGATTCTGAAGGACATCCAACTCAGAAATATATTTTGTCCATAAACGAATAATGTCAGTCGGGACATCATCATCCCAATCTAAACCTAAAATCCATAATCTTTGAATGATATGTTTTATAAAAAATGTTATTGGAACCAAGAAACCTAAAGGATCAAAAACCCTAGCAACCTCAGACAAAATATTTCTCTTTGTACATTTTCTATCAGTAGGTTTTGTACTGAAAGTGAATGTGTCTGAGGAGGGTTGCCAAAGTAAACCCAAAACCTTAGTAGTTTCATCAGAGTCAAGTGAAAGTGAAGCGGGGTTGATTAGAGATTCCGGCAATGATGATAGAATTTCCGAAGAATTACTAGTCCATTTATGGAGGGCGAAACCACCTTTGTCGAGTAAATTTGTGAGTTCATCACGAATCTTGCAAGCTTCTTCAACTGAAGTACAACTCGTTATGATGTCATCAACAAAAGTATCATTCAAAACAATACGTGATGCGTCAGGAAAATTTATTCTTTCCGTTTCAGCAAGTAATTTCAAAGTGAAAAGAGCGAGAAATGGGGCTGGACGAGTCCCATAGGTAACAGTACGTAATCTATATTCATTTACTGGTAAAGAAGAATCAAAGCGCCAGAATATACGCTGATAATTTTGGTGACTTGGAGAAATTAATATCTGACGATAAAATTGTTTAATATCTGCCGTTAAAGCGATAGAATGCAGTCTGAAATTCGACAAAATTTCAACAACATCCTTTTGAAGTTTTGGCCCGGTCAACAACGTATCATTTAGTGAAAAGTTATTTCCAGCTTTAGCCGAAGCGTTAAAAACGACTCTTAATTTTGTAGAGATACTATCTAATTTTAATACACCATGATGTGGAATGTAATAGTGAGGTTCAGAAGAAATAGGGGTCGTTATAAGTTCCATATGATGGCAATCTAAATAATCTTGAAGGAAGTTTTTATATTCACTATATAAAACTGGATTAGAGAGTAAACGGCGCTCTAGAGAATAAAAGCGTTTCAAAGCAAGGTCACGACTATAAGGAAATGTTGGTTCATGACTCTGGAATGGTAAATGTACAATAAATCTACCCTCAGAATTTCTAGAAATTGTTTCGGAAACTTTCCGTTGACAGATTTCATCTTCGGGTGACAAAATTGTTTTTTTTGGTATGTCTTCTAACTCCCAAAATTTTTGAATGATTGCATTTAGTTCGCAATGTGATGTTTGACATAGTAATGATTGAGACGTTTGCCGTGAAATTTCATCATTATACTTCCCCATCAAAATGTATCCGAATATGGTATTGATTGCAGATGGTTTATCTGGAGAAATGTGTAGTGGACCACCTTGTATAATGGATGGGAATAAATCGGCCCCAAGAAGAATATCTATAGGTCCCGGTTTTTCGAAAGTAGGGTCAGCTAAAGTTAAATTTTTTATATGCGTCCAACTATCCTTATTCAAAACAGTTGTAGGTAGATTTGCACAAATTTGAGGCAAAATCACAGCTGTAGTTACTAGATTTATTTCACGATTCCCAATAGGTCTCAACTTCAAAGAAATACTTCCTAAAAGAGACTCAGTACGAGTATCACCAATTCCTTTGATGTCAACAGCACACTGTATTTTTGGTAGTCCCAACCGATTAGCAAATTTCTGGCATATGAAACTATTCATTGAACCAGTATCAATGAGTGCACGAGCTTTCTGAAAGTTACCGCGAACATCAGCAACTTCGAGAAGAACAGTTGAGAGCAAAACATGACTAGGAACATTTCGTGAAAAACTGGTCATGGAAATGGGTGAAATGTTACTAGGATTCGAACTGACCTGTGATGAGTCTTGTATTATCACATGTGGATGAGTTGCGGAGGAAACTGTATCATTAACGTTGATAGATTCTGATCTAGTGCATTCTTGCCTAGATGACATGTTTGCATGACGATCAAATTTTGGATTATGTAAGAGGCTATGATGTCGTTTAGAGCACCAAGAACAATTTACATTTGATTGGCAAAGTTTGGTTTTATGAAAAGAACTCAAACAATTGACACACATTTTCTTTGATTTTGCTACATTATACCTTTCTGTTGGTGAAAAAGAAAGAAATTGGCCACATTTATATATATGGTGATTTTGATTACATAGACTGCATTGTTTCGTAGGGTTGGTATTGATTTGAGAATTCGATTGGGTGCCCATAAAGACAGAAGATGAGTATACAGGTCTATTGTTTGAGGAATTTCTACGAGAAATTTGGGACTTCGTGTTATTTTCAGACCTTCTATTCTCATCCTGAGGTGAAAAGAAAAGTGCATTGCAGCGTCTTTCCAAAAATTTGAAAATTTGATCATATTTTGGCATCTCGTCAGAATTATAGAAAAGTTCAAATAGAGTACAAGTATTGTTATCAAGTTTTTTCAACAGTAAATTAGCTAAAATGAAGTCCCAAGAATCTGTAGGATAATTCAGTGCCTTTAAAACCTCTAAGTTTTCCGAAAAAATATCTAACAGGTTGCGTAATTCGATGGGATCTTCGGATTTTAATTTGGGGGCGTTTTCTATGCAATGCCAATGGTCTTGCGAAAGTAATCTCACGTTTTTGTAACGATTAACTAAAGTTTTATATGCTATGTTATAATTTGCATCCGTCATAGGTATACATTTAACTGAATTCAATGCATTGCCTTCTAATGACGTTATTAGGTAATTGAATTTTTCTATTGTAGAAATGGAATTATTATGATGAACTAATGAGTTGAAAACATCTATGTAAGAAGTGAAATCTTTTACATTACCTTTGAATTTTAATAATTCAATTTTTGGTAGACCAACATATGAAGAAGATGCTGTTGGGCGAATTGGATTATTGGAGATAGTTGTTAGATTTTGTTTTTGAGATAAAGTCATGTTGATAGCTTTAATTTTAAAATAAGAATTATCAAAATGTCTGCCTACGACCATTTCAATTTTCAGTTCATCTTCATCAGCAAAAACTACATTCAATATTGCACCTTGTTGTTTGTTGAACTCAAATTTAATATCATCAATTTCTTGGAATCTCATATTGAAAATTGGGATTAAAGCGTCATTAGTTTCTGCCGCCTCAGCGGCTTCTAAAAGATCGTTAAGTCGATTAACTTCTACTTGACGAAGAACTTTTAGTTTTTTCAACTTCTCAGCCATAGTTAATTGTTAGAAAAAGCGATGGAACTATTTTAAACACTTTCAAGGTCAAGGTTCAGTTTGTAAATGGGCAAATGTTTCGATAGAAATATAGCGAGGAAAACACAGTCCGACCTTGGGGTGATAAATTTGAAATGGAACACGAAAGAAACTGAAAAAAAAAATAAAAAAGAGGCGAAATGTTTACTTCAAACCTAAGTTGGCCAGTAAATCCGGCTCGAAGGACCAAAATGTTTTGTATTAGCTCAAAAATTGGTTAACTGAGTGGACTGTATCACATAATAATATCGAGAGAGTGAAGAAAATTACTTTTGGACTCACCCAAATCTCCAGTCTCTTCCCGATGATGAGATGGGGCCCCTCTCCAGACTATGGTGTTTTCCAAGCTATCCAGTAATAGGAATAATGCACTATAATGAGCACACTATAATCAGCAAGTTTGAAAGTTTGAGTAAATCACTGATCAACAAAATAGTCAGTAGACGCGGTAATATTAGATGAAGCGTTATATAAGAATTGATGAGCGATCTCTGTTCGAATCAGGCGACGCACTCGATCTCGTTGGAGAAATTGGTATATCCGTAAAACCCTTCAACTCTCTTCGCGAAATCATAAGCAAAAAAGTCTAAAAACTAACACATGGAAATCAGAATTTGAAGTAAACATGAACGCATTGGCGTAGAAAAGAAAATTCATGAAAGGGATTAAATCAACTTAGTATAATTAAAAAATAAATGAAAATAATGAAATGTAAAGAAATATAACTACACTTTGATGAATACTTAACAAACATCATGAGAAATATTGTTGTTTTTTCATACTTGAATATGAAGTATACATTGAAAAATCAAATTTATTCTTTTCCTTCTGTCTTGTTTTTACAAATGCTTGTAAATTTTTTATTTTTTCTTCGAATACTTCGAAAAAAATCTTTCAGAATTCTTGAAAACTTGACCATTCGTGCGAAGAGAGTTTTTCAAATGCATACTGAAATGAACAACATTTTCACTAAACAAACTCTTTTTCGCGTTTGGCTATATAATTGTATTATACTTTCTGTATCAGGATGACTATTGCACATATTCGATTATCCTTAAAACTAACGGCTTGGAGGATAAATCAGATTTTTGTCAAAAATCTTGCGGAGATTGTTGAAGACCAACAAATATTATTGAACAAGTTAACAGTGAAACTGTTTCATTCAAAATAAGTTCTTTTTCCGAAGTTTATGAATAACATCAACCAACACTGAATAAAAATAATCTGTAGTGTTATTTTTAATGAACGAACCATTTTTATGAAAAATAAACAAACACACCAATATTCATCATTAAATATAATGAATCGCAAGAGTACTGATCGTTTTTGGTATTCTTTGGTAAACCAAATAGAAAACAGTTCAATTCAAATGATGGGCCAATGTTCAGTAGATCCATAAATTGCATAGGAAACTTTTAACACTCTTATATGAAGGGCAAATAATAAATTCTAGCGACGATGTTGCTAATCAGATTCCAGGTGGAGCAAGTGTGAAGTGTGTTGTAACGTTCAATGGATGCATATTATATTTTATTTCAAACACCGCATCAACATTTCATCATCTTCAGTAACCATTTTCAGATCATTCCCATTTCTCATTTTATTATTTCAATTAATAGAAGAGGTGCGATTTCAGGCATTGAAGTGAAGATATAACTGAAAATGAGAGCGTTGCTGGGCGTCACGATATCAGATCTCAAATAAAGGAGGACGTACAAAAGTGAATTGCACTCTAGAGTAAACGATGAATTTTAAACAGACAAATTTACATTCCTATGATTAATTATTCGATGCTCAAGCAATAAATGAGTGACTGCTTTGAGAAACCTTGCACCTGTTGACGTCGAACAATATTCTACTGTGTTTTGTTCGATTCATCTCATTTTAAATTGTTTACATGTAAAATTGCGTTGGATCCCCACATTCTCAGAACAGAACAATGGTTATTGTAGATTATTCCACAGAAACATATTATCTTATGTCAATTATACAGGAATTTTTCCCAAGATCCGCTGTTACTCATTTTCTACGGGAATAATAATGATTGCATTACAAGATAGTCAAAAACAATTGAGGACGTGTAAAAATAACATGGCAAAAGATTATTTTCGAACTAGTTGAAAATGGATTAAAATTGGGCTTTCCGTTTACCAATTGTTGCCCTCCTACGAACGACAGCCCTCAAAGGTCGAAACGTGTGCGAGTGACGGATCTATTGGGTCTTACCTTATAAAGTGCGATTCCTACTCTAAATAGTAACTCACCAGAACTGATGCTTTGAAAACTTTGTCAACGAATCGAAAGTGGTCTTGTTAGCAATTTTTTCGATTCCGATATTTGGTATATTATCATTGTTTTTCTAATTGATATTAGGCGAACTGAAGTTTTTTACTTGTTTCTGAACTTTAATGCATGGATCTGAACAAAATATTGAAATATCTCTATTTATGGTATTCTAATTATATGTCGATTTGCAGAAATATTTCTCAAAACCATCTTGTTTCGTAGATTATGAAGTAATAATAATTCTATTTATCTTTTCGAGAAGTACTCCAACCTACATTTGACAGTGTCAGACTTGGACGCTGCTCGTAAGGGGACAGCAAGCTGCTGATTAGCGATATAACTTATGATACTGTAATGTCAAATTATTCTTATTTGGTGTTAGGTGAGTCTGTGAAGCCTCCATATTCACTTCGACAATGAGTTGAAAGTGCTTTTATTTTAATTTTATTTTAGATCTGTTCGACTTCTGCTTTTAAGCATGGTTCTAAGACGGTTATAGTTCTGAGCATAACTAGTTGCGGAATAGAATAATTCACTTTTTACTGATAGTCCCAGAACCATTATTATTACGATTATGACAATGTGACAACTGACTTGACATCGACATCAAATTTGCAAATCAAAAGTGCAACATACAAAGTGCAATAAAACCCTCCCTAATGATGATCCACCTATATGTGGTACTGGTTTATCCCAGGAAAACTGCTTGTGTTATGAAAACGAATCTACCTGTTTGGAATATTCAATTCCAAATGTTTTATTCATCATCCATTGCTTATATTGTTTCTCTCAAACTAGAACGAACATTTTTCCCAGAAAATCTGAATGAGGCCACGAGAATTATTTTTTTCTAGTGTATAGTTTCAACTCGAGCTGAATGTTGATATCGAAACATGCATTTAATAGTTTTATAATCTTTAACGTCCCGAAGTCCTTCCATCCTATCTGGTTTTACCGTCACCGGACTAATAACACACATTAGAATCGGAATTTGCACAACAAACAATAAAAGTAGTTTCTATAACATCGCATTAGCAATTCCACTTTCTACAAAATTAATTTTTGCTGTTCGCGTTTCGTGGAATAAATGGTAATTCATAGAAAGGAATCCAAACAGGTTGTTTCGCAATGGCTACGTCACAAACGACTCCGGGACAATCATTTAGCTATTTACCTGCGCGCTATTATGGCATACATAACAAAAGCGTCTTGTTCAAAGAATTGAAGTAAATTGAGTCAGGACCGGACTGGAAAGGGGCGTTCTTACCTGAGCGGGTCTTTACAAACCAGGCCCTTTTTCATATAATACCACTATTGCTCATGTAGATTTATCCTGAATAGAGAAAATTATATTGACAGATATGGATTGATTATCAGCTGCGATACTGATACAATATCGGTGAAACTATATTTGGTTATATTAAAAATATGATTTGAGCTATATGGAAATATCGATACTATTTGCATATTCGTTCCATTTTCTGCTTTTGAAGAAGTGTCGCCTCACCAACAGCCGTCTTCATCAGTAAGGAATGTACGTATGTTACATATTTCTCCTAGAGAACCCGGTAGGGTATTTTCAATTTAATTTTTTTCATTACCACTGTTCGTACTTCGCAAGATTTTCGAAATGAATCTTCATGAAATACACCAAATTGTTTCGGTCCTAGACGGCCAGATAATAGAAACAAATATACGTTCGAAAAATATTATTTCACTTACCATAGTTTCCTTACCATTCTTACTATTAATGGGTTTACAAAAACGTGTTTCGCTGTAAAATAGCTTTTTCAAGCAGAATGCTTAAGAAATTCGAGTTGAAAGTATTTTAGTTCACTGAAGGAATGAAAAACAGAGATTGAAGAGAGTCCGGGTTTACCAGTTTCCCATATTCTCGAAGATTCAGAAGATAAAGTATTCTAGACTTGGAACTTAATGCAATCAGTCGGCATCAGTCTAAATTACTCACTATGTTCTCATTCATTTTACATATAGTCTACTGAAGCACGGCTATCTCGGTCTATCACCAGATTGAATGCTAAACAGAGGACATTATCATTTCTGACTTAATCTTATTCCGCCTCTGACCTGCCCGTCCTACAAACAAGTTCTCGACAATTAAATGCAATATTCATATATTTATTTCCGAGGAATCGTCGATGCTTAGTTATAAAATTATCTAAGCGAAACTTTCCTGTTCTCGACGTTTTATTCTCCGAGTGATTAAGCTGATAGTGTGTAATTATGCATCCTGGGTAAACACGTACGTCTCGATAAATATTTTTATATCAAATAGAATGTTATTTGTTTACATTTCGATAAGGATGAGTTCCACTTGTGAAATTTCGATAGAGATATATCGAAGTACTCCGAATAAAGTTCAAGAGATAACGCAAAAATTCCCACAACTTGAGGCCGATTTTTGAAGTAAATAATCCATTTATCGGTCATCTGTCGTTTGGAACTATCGCAAAATTGAAACTGACAAACTAAACATTATATAACAAAGTATTATGCTCAATTCGCTCAAAAATATACTCATTACCAACCCATTTATAATCTGAAAGTAACTAGTTTTTCGAAGTTTCTAGAGAAGAGGATGTCGGAAAAATAATTTGCAGTAAAGAATCGGCACTTTTACAACATCTCATTCACAGAAAACGTAAATATCTATGATTTTGAAATCCGAAGAGTGTGAAGCAAAGAATTCAAATTCATTTCGACAAAATTGTTCTCTATGAGTTATGAGCTCCATTTTATCCAGGATGTGGATGAGGACCAAATTTTTCCGTGAAAAACGCTCGAAAAAGTCTTCTTTTTTTCTAAGGATAACCATAAGATTTTTCATCCTTGGATCTGGTGAATCAAACGAATAAACTATGAAAATTTCTCTCCGAACCAAATTTTCGACCGATATTTTAAGAGCGAACGGTGGTTTTTTGGGTATTACAATGCCACGAACTCAAAGAGAACTCACATAACAGTCTTATTTCGCTTGAAATTATAGGTAGGTCAAAAAAAAATTTAACTGTATCGTATAATATAGGCCGTCTCAGGGAACGTGATGCCATATTTTCTTAATTGAACTGCTTCTCACACATAAGATGTGTTCTAAGTTTGGTGGAGAGATAGATTTTTTCATTTGTTGTTTTCTATCCATCTATCCAAGTATGGAAAATCTGCCCTTACTTGTCCATGATACAGAATTCTACATTTTTATTCTTTGCAGTTTTTTGTGATACATTCAATTTTATTGAATAGTTGGGGTCAACAACTCCTACATGAAGTTGGCGCAATAGTTTTTGGTTTTTGCCGTTGCCTTCCTAAACTTTTTTTATAATATGTGCTTTTATTCTGCATTTATTCGAAACCACATTCAGAAGGAGCATTAGGAAAAGATCGCATGCCCGCTAACGTGTACACAACAGAGTACTTTTTCAAAAAGAGCTGATATTCACACTATAACACTATCGAATGTGCAGGAACGTTATAGATACCCTGTTACTTCTTTGAGTCACAGAAAGGAGTTCAAGCTACGGAACTCAAAATTCCAGGACACGGCCTTCAAGGCCGAAAAACTTGGGATGTTACGATATTTTTGTGAAGTTTTCTCGATGTTTCATTTTTAATGGACATGCACAATTCAAATTTCAATAAGCCCTGACTAATTCAGTCGCTGGCTCCCGTACTATAAATCCGAACGAACAGAACGCTCCGAGCATGCTCCTGATGCTCGCGAGAATCCATAGAATACAGCGAACCCAGATTGTCGCCGGTGCTCAGCGTGCTCGGCAGTTCTTGCGTTCGCACGAATTATATTCCGCCGAAAACATGGAATGGCCCAGAGAGAAATGCTTGAAGCTCATCGATCAGTACGAAAAACACCCCGTCCTGTGGAATCCCAACGACGGGATGTATTACAATAGAGTTAAAAAGTGTGATTCCTGGACGGCGATAGACGAAATTATGGGATGCGGTCCCGGAGAAGCGAAGAAAAAGATGGAGAGCATTCTGGCGAGTTTCAGGAGGGAAAAGATCAAAGGGAAGGCGGGGAGAGGAAAAGGTAGGTGCCTATTGGTCAAGTATTCAAGCTACGATTGAACGTCTTGGAATTAACAAAAATGAATTCAATATATTTTTTTTCTTCAAATGACGTTGAAAGCGGCCTTTCAATGACACTTGGGAGGCTTAGAAGTTGTACTTTTAATGCCTAGGCAGAAAAAGTCCACTTTTACTGCCTAGGCAGAAAAAGTTCGTTGCTAGGCAAACTTCCAAGTAATAATTTAAATCAAACTGGTTATTAAAATTGACAATGACATTAAGAAAACTCAAAATGATGCTGATGATAATAAACTGGTTTTATTGCATTAAAACTACAAACTACAACACGCAATAGACAATCAGCACATCTTCAGAGAAAGATCCTAAGTATATTTTCCTTCTGTCTATATTCCATGAATCTGCTGTATGTGAGTTCATATACAGTTCTTGATTTTTCCGGTAAAAGGTTAAATTCCACATCTCGCGCCTGGTCGCTTATCTCAGGTGGTGTTAATTGCATCAATTCATCCTCACTTTGCAGTAAATCCATTTCTAAAATGACAACTTTTCAAAATTGACAATGACAAAGTAAACAGTGAACAAACATATTCAACAAACGTCATCAGCGGTAAACATAGTAACGTAGGGCCCAGTTACCTTTGATAAAATAATGTAGTTATTTGGATATTGATAATGGAACGCAATTTAAATATGAAAAAGGCGATTTTGCGTGGAATTGGAACAAATTTGAAGAAAGAATTATATGTTTCACACGGCAGAAAAGCAGATTTAATGCCTCGCTACGCTCGGCTATGAAACACCAGCCGCGGCATTAAATCTTGTGCTTTTATGCCTAGTAAAACAAATAACTATTTTTCGCGAGTTTTCTGTTCAGCCGTGATACAATTCACTGGAATATTTTTAGAAATATTTGGTTTATTTAAATCAATAACCTAGCATCTGATACGACAGCTGTTATAAAGATAAGATTAAGGTTGCGAGACTTTGGATCGATAATACTATCTCTGTACAGTCTTTTGTTCGCTCGTTCCTCTAACGGCCCCTACTGACTGATTTTTTTTACAGGAAAGCGTGAAATATATGTTTCGAAATGGTTCGCGTTCGAACGCTTAGCGTTTCTTTTGGACAAAAATGAACCAAGAAGAACAATATATTCTTCGCCTTGGGTATGTAAAAAAATATTATATTATAAAATAGATATACGGGGTGTCCCAAATTCACCTATTTTCAACAATTCATGAAAGGATAATGTTGGTAGGTTTTATACTCCGTCATTTATGTAGAGTGCAAATGATATTTTGGTCAAATGTCGTTACTATTTTCAACTCTCTATAAAATCGTTTCACTGTACATACAGGACTGTGTCTGTATATAATATTCATCTGACAAATAAAAGTTGAATTTGACCTATCTTCTCAAACAGTTGAGATTTAGGATTTTTAAACGTCATATGACTTTTTCAGTTGTCAACTTTTGAAGAAGTTAAGTCGGCTTAATTATACCTGTTTCAGGGAGAGGAAGATGTACTCGATGATCCACCAGAAAATGATGGTGAAAAACATAATCATAATAACGAAGAAGAAGCGTCTGACGACGAACAAAATGGAGAAATAGTGACACAAAGCTCTTCACAAAAATTCTCTCTAGAAACATCCAGGGCAAATTCATCTGCTAGCCCAAAAAAGACCAACAAACGGAAGAAGCCACCTGAAACAGAGGACGATTCAAGATTAGAAGAAGCTTTTCTAATCCTGAAAAGAGCAATATCAAACAAAGGCGATGAATGCGGTGTATACGGCCAACATGTTGCTAATAAATTAAGGAGCTACTCGAAGAGGACCAGGAATATAGTACAACATCATATGAACACTATATTGTTCAACGCTGACATGGGGCAATACGATACAGGGCAAACTGATGGCGGCCCTGGTTCAAACTCATATTCGTGTTCACCTCATCACGCCTCTGCACCCACCCCTTTATCACAATCTCAAACTATGACCCTGAACATGTCAGACAGTGAAGAAGAAGCTACGAATTTCGAATATGAGAGTTCGTGATTAACCATGTTTTCAATTTACCGGGTGAGACAGGCTAATTGTACACCCATCTTTTATTCTTTATTCGTTTGGATATTGTCACGAAATTCGGAACACTGAATGAACTCCTGAAGAGGCACTTCTCGACATAGTGGGAAAGTTTTCCGGAAATCACATCATCGTTTGATTTTCAAATGATACAGTATGTTTTTCAAATCTTCATGATATTAGAATAATGGAATGGAATACCTACATGGTTCTTTCAGATGGCCTGCAAGATTACCCGACTTAACCACTTCAGATGTTTTCTAGGTCTCCGCGGGTTGTCGAAGAAGTTATTATGAAACAAAAAGCAAATATTTCGATAAACTGTTATTGTTAGTTACTGAATACATTGTTGGATATCGTGTAGATTACAGAAGTAAGTTGGAAATTCAGTTACTCAGTTACTGATCACCGTTGTACTCGGAACGATGTCCCTTACGATAATGTCTGACTAGAAATTACTTCAAGCGTCTAAAGGGGTAGGTCGGGTGATCTTGCAGGCCACTTGCCAACCATGTTCCAATGCATTATTCGAATATCAACTAGGGGTTATCATTGGATTCAGAATTTTGTGTATATTTCAAAAATTTAATAACATATAACACTTTTCATTTGAAAATCAGACGTTTATCGAGGGGTGGCTCACTATGGTAATATGGTGTACATCATGTCAGTAATATATTACCAGTAAAGTTTTATACTCCAAGTATTACCAGTATTACAGATATTATCAAGAAATATTTGGTAGTATTTCTTGTAATTGGTATTATTGGTAATATCTCCCAGTATTATAATAATATTGGTAGCATCTCTCAGTAATATGGTAGTATCCGAGGTAGTATCGGTAATATCTCCCAGTATTATGATAGTATCGGTAATAACTCCCAGTAATATTAGTAATATCGGTATTATTTCGTAGTAGTATAGTAGTATTGGTATTATTTCGAGTAATATTTGAATAAGGATAGGTAGTACCTACTTCAAGTAAAGGCCAGCGATTGCCAGCTATCGTACTTCCACGAATTCAACTCGGCTCTAACCGGATGAGTTCGCGTCGCGTCCAGCGTCTGTTGTTGTCTTGTCTTGTTACTCTGCCCTCTTTATACCTAGGTAAGGTACATACATAAGGTAAGTACCTAGAAATATATTATTGTTCACCACTCTGACAAAAAAAACAAGAGTCTCGCGGGCCTACACTGCGCAAGAAGGATTCAAGCGTGTGGAGGGGAGGGGGGCGCTCCACAGACGCGCCGATCACGTCATGTTCATACATGGGAGGTATATTATTATTTTGAAGTTTCGACTTCGAATTCAGTTGATTTGTTTGTTGCATCTAATGTATATTGGTATACAGAATGTGAATCGAGATGTGAATCAATTCATACTTAAAAATTAATCTCCGTTCGAGGTGAATCCTGGTATAGATGCTTTTTGGATCTGTGATGGCGCAGGTGCAATCTAAGACCGCGAGGCTCTTGAAAAAAGCAAGGCCCTTTATAAAAGCAGACAGTGGCGTAACGAAAAATGTTGGTTCTCCAGAAGAATGGAATATTTGAAATATTGAATAATGTTCGGTAATATTCAGTGATGTCTGATAATATTTGGTTATATTCGGTAATATTTCGCATTATCAGTAATATTTGGGAGTATTATAAGTGTTATTGGTATTATTGGTATTATTCAGATAATACCAAGTATTATAGTAATATACTACCAATATTACTGGTATTACACGATATGGTAATATAGTGTACAAAATTTTACCAAGTGAGCCACCCCTCGAGGTTTATGTCATTTCCAGAAAAAAACGGAACTTGAGAAAATCTTCGTATACCTCAAAAAGTGCCTCTTTGTGAGCATATTCAATACCGTAAGTATTGCTGGGAAAATAAATAAAAGAAGGGGGTGAACCATAAGTCTGTCAGCCAGTATAAGCAATGATTGTTCGTAGAAAATATAAACGATACCATTATAATAAAATGTTTTTATTTCACTCTTTAGCAGCATCCCCGGTAGCAACTTCCAAACTTTTGTGCCTCCCCCTTGATCAACGTCTATGCTGCATGGAACTACGATAAGATTTCTATAAACATTTGAAGCTACACCAATTTGTTGGAATGCCATGTTGGAATTTTGCTAGGTCCATTTTGAACCTTCAGTGAATGTCAAATTGTTTCAATGCCAAATCGACCTTCAGTGATAAAGCAGACTGTTTCTTCAATAACGGCAACTTTCCCAACCCTCCGACTACCTACCCACTAGCAACTGTTTTAACTTTTGCACATAAGAATCCTCAGTTTTCCGTAGTTGATTCATCTCATACATCAAGAATGCTGCATTCTGACAAATGAACAATAACAACAGATAACGTTCGAAAATGTTATCGGTTAATTTACGAGCGCAACGCTCCCTATACAAACAACAAACACCGCATACCTAACAAAAGCCGAACGTTATTAATGCTCATTAACGACGCTTTCAATACTACTACATAATATCATCCGGATGACGCCGAAACTGCAGAGATCGTCTCAAGTTGCTGCCTGCTCTCTCTCGCCTGGCCCATAAATTCTCTCGCTACTCGAACAAAGCAGCGCAAACGGAGTGGGCTGTGGCGCAACTTAAAGGGGAACTATCGTTCCGACCGGCAGACGCACTCGCACACACAAACTCGCCGTGTCAGTCACCCGATCGGCCGGACGAATCTTTCCCGGAGCGCCTACGCTGTTCGTGCGGCGGCGGGGCGTGTCCGAACTTGCAACTAACGTTTTACGTGGATACCTGAAAGGTTCGGATGCGGCGTTGCCAAGTGGAGCGAGGTATCGGGTTGCGGATTAATTTTGCATAATATTCAATCAATGATTGTATAATTGGGCTGGAGGAGATCGGTCACATGATACACGATTATGTAGAAAAATTGACCACCAACGGTTATCAAAGAGTTTGCTCGGTCGGGGAAGTTTTTCACGGAATGACTAGCATTTGATAGTTCATTATTTGGAAAATGAACTTCAACGGAATGAAGATGAATAAATGCTCAGTATTTTCAGATTTATTGGGCAGCGCATTCTGCGAACATTGAAAAATGTGCTTACCTACCCAACCTCTTCTTGTTTCTTCTGTTTACTTGGGCTGAGTTTTAACAACGACATCAAACTCGATTATGGAGGTAACTAATAGTTTTCATCCAGATAATAACCTCAAACCGTTTCACCACATTTTTAAACTGGTAATTTTTTATCAGTTACCGATTTAATCTCAAGATAACTACGTAATACATTACGAAAAAGTCAGGACATGATTTTTTCAGATAAAAGGGAGACCTGCTCGACGGTAAATTTTTTTAATGACAGCTCTTCGACGGTTGTACAATCTTGCAAATGAATTCATGGTGCGGCGTGAATATGTAACAAACTGGTAATAAAAATCAATTTATTCGGACGAATTAGCAAGAATATCTTGTACTGGTCAAAATTATTGATATAAAAAACTATAATTCATTACCATTATAATCATTGTTTCACCATTTGATTTACACTTAATTTCAAATTCTTCAAAAATCGTGCTTTGAGAATGATTCTTGATTGTGATAGATATATACTCCTATTGAACTAATGCTGGAAAAAACCAAAATTCTCAGTGTTAAACAAACTATAATAATGAATAAATACAATGACTATAATTTATAAAATTCTCAATAACTTATATCCAACCCATTTTTCAAGCATAATTACCTTCGTTAATGATATTCAGATCCATTCAACTAGAAGTTGTGAAAACATTTACATAAAAACAGTTAGGAGAAAATTTCAACAAAATAGTATTTTCCGCAATACATAATCTTCCAAGAGAAAAGAAACGCAGTGAAAATATAAATATTTTAAAAAAATGTTGTTTCTATTATGTCCTGAAGCATATTTCGATTTGAAAAATGGTATGTATGTTTTGTAAGTTAATTATGTATTCACTTATTGCCATCTAATTTCTTTAAACAAATATTGCAGGTTAGGTTTACTGTCTGATGTCAAATCAATGAAATTACACGGTAGCAGTTCATCGCAACACTACGAGGACTTATTAGGGTCACTGTAAAAATAAAAAATATCCCCATTGACAGATTTGAATCTGTCAATGCCAGATTATAATCTGTCAATGACAGATTATGATCCGTCAATGGCGTATTGACAGATTAAAAAAAAAAAAAAAAAAAAAAAAAAAAAAAAAAAAAAAAAAAAAAAAAAAAAAAAAAAAAAAAAAAAAAAAAAAAAAAAAAAAAAAAAAAAAAAAAAAAAAAAAAAAAAAAAAAAAAAAAAAAAAAAAAAAAAAAAAAAAATAAAATCATACTCGAGAGAGTATCTTCCCTAGACCTAGGCTGATACAAACAACTAGCAAAATAGCCGTTGCTGCGCCATCTGCCCGTAGACTAGGTACTAACCAAGAGCATATCCGCAGCCCCAATTCCTTGTACAAGGAAAATAGAATTTCACAAAAATTCATGGGGATGCTTGAAGACTGGCTTTAAATCAAATATTCAAAAAATGAACAATTTGTTCAGGCCAACCTCAACTCACCTACACTGTAGGTTGACGGACTAACACCTATTAAAAAACAACTACTCCCCTGGCTAATACCACGAAGGGCATTGAATTACATCCAACAGGGTCATGAATTTTCACAGAAGAAATTCCACATATGTCTGGGATAAACTACCAGAATTGATTTTCAATTACTGGGACGGGACACACTTGCAGACCGGTTTCGGGTATTGGCCCCTCATCAGTGCAAGGCAGTGCCATCATCAACATTAAGTCGATGACTTCCCATAATTGAAAATCATACTCGAGCAGAGTATCTTCCCTAGACCTAGGCTGATACAAACAACTAGCAAAATACCGTTGCTGCGCCATCTGCCCGTAGACTAGGTACTAACCAAGAGCATATCCGCATGGCCCCATTTCCTTGTACAAGGAAAATAGAATTTCACAAAAATTCATGGGGATGCTTAAGACTGGCTTTAAATCAAATATTCAAAAAATGAACAATTTGTTCAGGCCAGCCTCAACTCACCTACACTGTAGGTTGACGACTAACACAGCATATGTGGAATTTCTTCTGTGAAGAATTCCGCACTGACACCTGTTGGATGTAATTCAATGCCCTTCGTGGTATTAGCCAGGGGAGTAGTTGTTTTCTAATAGGTGTTAGTCCGTCAACCTACAGTGTAGGTGAGTTGAGGCTGGCCTGAACAAATTGTTCATTTTTTGAATATTTGATTTAAAGCCAGTCTTCAAGCATCCCCATGAATTTTTGTGAAAATCTGTCATTGACGTCATAATGATGGCTTCCATAATACCTACCTTATCCAATACCTATATCCCCATTCATAAACACGAATTTCACTCACCCGGTATATTATTCTAGTGGTACGAACATTTATCCCCCAACGAATTTTTCAAAAACGCCTTCTAACTCATCAACAATTCTCATCAACAAAGAAGTTGAATATCCTCGTCAAGTATATAGACATTTCAGATTCGTTAATCCAAAAATTCCCCAATGTTCAGGACAGTTTTGGAAAATTCGATATCATTATAACTTAAATTACAAAATAATGTGTGTCCGTTGTATACTACGAAACATCGCCAGAGGAAATAGCACCAAGCAATGGCAAATTTATTCCGTGGGCGATATTATAAAACTTTCTCCTTCCACCATTCATCAACCTTGTAATTACCGCTTTGATAATCCAGTATATAATCGCATTGCATAATCCCCTTTTAGGAGACTTCGCGATTCCGAACATGTGTTCAGCACGTTAATAAGATTTACGGAAGTAGATTAAACAGTTCCAGCTTTCCGCTTTTCGCACAGAAATCTGGAACGAATGCGTGTGTGGTAGAATGCCTAGTGTGATATTTACATCATAGAGAATAGATCGTACTCTGTACTCGACCTCTTGACATCCTCCTAATCTAAAATATAAAATTTCCATTCATCTGAAGAGATGAGCATACATGATGATCTGAATTGATAAGGAATTTGTCACCCCTGGAAATACGAAATAGTTTCGATCAGCAAACTAGTAGCAATTTTCACACCAGTTAGGATGCAATAAACAGAATATCTTTGTATTATTTCAAGAAGTCATTTGATCCAATTGAAAAAAAGTTACAATGGCCCCCGAGTTCTCCTGACCTGACCTATCTTGATTTTTTCTGAAAGTTCACTTGAGAAATATACTGTCCAAGCATTTATGTTAAAGGGAAAGAGTTGCAGTCGATAGCAGATCTGTGCTGAAAACTTTTCGTTTCAAGTTCGAAAGTTAACACAAAGATGTATGGATGAAAAGTTTGACGTCTTCGAGCACCAACTAAAGAGATATAAGCCATTTTGCAATGTATTGATTCCAAAAGAAATTCAGTCAAGAATTAATCCTCGGCTAGCAGAAGTTCCAACTTTCGTGGCTTGTTCGTTTATATATTGTTGAAAATGTTAAAATCACATTGATTCATAAGCAAAACTAACGATATCATCAACTGACATACATTTGAATTCCATCGTATTTTATTCAGTTGACGTATTTGTTTGTACAAAACGGTATTGTGAATAACCTGTTAAATTGTAGATGTAGAAAAAGAATGGAAAATTCCAATCTTGTTCATAATATCGACGACATGATGAAAAATACTCTAATAAATGTCCTATTCCTAGAAATCATATGCTATTTACGACTGGAGATGTTAGCAAAGTTGGATTATCGAATTTTTTTTCACTAGACAAAAAAATGTCCACGTACTTTTATAACTGAAAGTTATTCCTGCTGGACAGTCAATTGGTTTTCCTTGCACCTTTTCAGTGCAAAAACTGCCACTGGTTTTACAATTCTGAAGTGCGTGGCGAGGTCTGTGAAAATTTTTGCTTGACGTCCTTCAAAAAACGTTCGAAAAATCATTTTCTCAATGAGCTTATATACGAGCATTATAAACTACTGAGAATGACTGAGTATGATGATGAATATTGGTAATAAATAGACTGGCTTCAAAGAATGCTACTTATTCTTTGGGTCAAAAAAAGTTTTCGCTTAAGTGTTTTCCTCCTCAATATCCATATTTTTTTAATGAATATAGTCATGTGAAAACTTTAACTCGACAAACTGTGTGAATTATATATCAAGGTACGCTCAGGAATAATAATAGGGTCCTGTATAACGTTAGTTGCACAACTAATGTAAGTTGTATCTTCAGTAATTTGGTTTCATAGCAAATAAATACATTTTATTATTGTTATTATATCCAATCGACATAAACTATTGGAATAATTGAACAATCTCCATTTCTACGAACTACACGATTGTCTTCGCGTGAAGCAAATTATGTACTTCACGATTATGTAATCATTTCCAGCGAAGTAGACAGAACACAGCATCTATTATTATGCTATCTACATGGAAGTAATTAAACAGTGTGTGGTAATGCATTTTTCATTGTATTATTTACATACGCAGAATTTTATCTAACATATTCAGAAGGTTACGAGAGGTCGAAAATGAATTGACAGATACAGTTTCATATGTATTTAGGAACATGATTTTTTTTCGGAAGATTGGGCATTAGAATAGTAGGGTAGAGTAGTAATAGTAGAGTGGCTATATCGCACGAGGACGGAGTTTGAGTACGACAAAGTAGGTGTCCGAGGGCCAATATCCATTCCAGTTATACCGTTGATTTTTTTCTTCGAACAGTAAAACTCTCTTTCAAGTATCATATTGATGATCAATTTTAGATAGTGTTTTTTTCGATATCTATGAAAAACTCAAGGAAGGCAACTTCATGAATTCAATATTGAACGATACACATTAAAGGTAAGCGTCCATAGGTACGCATCGTACGGATCGTATAAAACGGATCGATTTGTGGTAGTGCGTCCACTGTATCCGTAGCGATCGGATTGCCGATGCGACGGTCGGCTTTTAACCCTCCGTTAGTCGCGCATGGGACTGGCAGTCCCATGATTTACAATTTTCTCAATTATATTAAAACTATTATAGCTACAGCGTCGTAACTTTATGACATCTCACAGTAAACTTCTAGAAGCCAGTTGCCTGAGTTTCATGCGAAGGGATAGTTTAATTTTTTAGAAAATTTGCAAAGAGTGCGTCAGGTACCTGCTTTGGGACTGATAGTCCCAGCGCGACTGCCTACGACTCATTTCTGTTGCGTACATTGAACAAGTGTCTCAGTACCGTATTTGTAGGCTTCGTTGTTTGTAGGTTATCTTTTCTTGTTCATTCGTTACTGTGTCGTGTATTTTTGAAACAAAGTGCATAATTATGGACACAAAGCGTTATAATTTTGATAACCCCCGCTGACGTGGAAGAATTGAATCGTTTAGCTTTCAACCTGGGACGAACCGAAGAGCGGTCAAGAGAAAACGTTGCGAACCTTGTTATAACGAATCTAAAAAGGACGCCAGAACAACCTATACATGTCAAAAGTGTGATACCTATATATATTTGAAAAAGAATGTCCAAGTAATATGTAAAAATTGCTTAGAAAATATAACTGAAGAGGAAACCGCTGGTGAATCTGAATAAATCAAACTACAATAAAATCGGATTGATGCCATTTATTACCTACTTGCTTTCCTATTCCCTAAATATTTTCACGTGAATTGTGTAAAGTCGTATCCACAAATACTACTAGGTATAAGAGGTATAAATATGAAAAATAATTCATAAACAATAAAAACACTAGTTATAAAACACAATAAAATTATAATGCAAATGCAATTTAACTCGCTTTAGTAATAAACTAATTTACCAAAAACATTTTAAGCCAAAATAATTCATATGACCAAAAATAAGGCTGCGTTGTTGATATGGGACTGGCAGTCCCAGCGCGACTAACGACGTTACATATGGTGGCGCGCCTAACGGAAGGTTAAGTAACATTCGCATTTTCGTAGTGAGTGGACGATCGGAAACATTACAGTGTGTAATGTTTCCGATCATGGAAAGTGATGAAGAACTTGTCATTATTGCTTTGTTATTAGATGAAGAAGAAAGGAGGGGAAATAAGAGAAGACATAGATTGTGGATACATGACATATTCAAAAAAAGATCACAATTTGGAGAATATCATACACTATTCACTGATTTGCTCCATGATATGCGTAATAACAAATATAATTAAAGCACGAGTGTGTACTTAGTGTCGAAATGTAACAAAATTCAAATGATCTGTGAGGCGACCAGTGACTACCTATTGTGACATGCGTCCACTTATCGGCAATCCGCATGTTGTCATCCACACCAGTCGGAAAAGTTGCCCCTTCGATAAATTTCATCGGCATTACCGACGGACCGATACGTGCGATCCGTCCGCTGCCGGTCAGTGGACGCATATGTATAACTACTATACTAATAATTCTAAAATCTGTTTCGTACGATCCGTACGATACGTACGATGCGTACCTATGGACGCTTACCTTAAATTAGTAATGTCAAATTAAAAAAAGCAATAAAAAATATTCGGTTTCGATGGGATTCGAACCAACAACTATAAAGTGGGCTGTCTCAGAGGGCGTACGCCTTAACCAACTAGGCTAATTGTACAATTTCCATTAATAATTATTGGTGTGGAGAATAGATGTAAGTCCTTCAATTCTACATTAATTTATGCTTAAATGAAACAACTTCAATTTCTTGTTTGTAGGTGGACGGATAAGAATTGTGACGTTTCTACAAGGTTATCCCTAGTAACCAAGTATTTTGTACTCTGTGATTGGTGAAATTCATAATCCTACCTTGCGTGGATATGATATCAAACGATTTGCTGAATGCCTAATTATCCGTTCAATGAACTATAAATAAATGAGCATGTTTACAAATGCGGGAGTAGAAACAAGCTATTTCCTGTCTTCTCCTATTCAATGTACAAAAAGTAAAATTTCCCAGAACGAAGCAAAATTTCAGTAATTCTGTAATTGTAATGGATTTAATTATCTGAAATGAAATCCACAGACAAAAATTACTGATAATTTGGTGTTAATTTCTTCAGAGATTTTTGTTTCTACATTGATGTGAAAAAAATACGAAAAATATTTTTGTGATAAAGACGGAACTAACAATATCCTGAATTCACCTGGATTTGCATTATTTGCAACAAATTCCCATCGACACACCAACAGATTTGAATTATTGAACTGGCCGGTACAATGAACAACATTTTGAATACAAACCACTACAATATCCTGTACGATTGATTCTCAAGTATTCCTGTTGATTAGAATCAATACTACAGGTTTTTCTTTCAACCTGATATATAGATATATATATATATATATATATATAGATGATAAGTATTCTCGACCGTCTATTTGTACACAAAGTTGTTTTTTCTATATCAGGGCTTCGGTCTGAAGAAAAAGATTACTCTTTTTAGCTACCCGAGCTTTCGCTAATTTTTATTAGCTTTTTCGAGGGCTACAATATAAAATGGACATCAAAAAGTATAAATATAAAAATAGAAGGTACATACTTGTGCTATTTGAGGTTTTTTTTTTGTGAATGAAATGTAAAGATAAAACATGAGATGTGTAAATTTTGACAATGAAAGGTGAAGTTATTGATTTGGAAATTCATAGTGTTCTTTTCACTGATGAAAGTTATATACAAGATGTATTTATTTGTTTAATAGAAACGAATAAATTTTACTGAGGTTTTCAATATCTGATTTTTTGTTCATGTTGTTTTTTCTCGTTTTAATTTCAGTCATTTCCAAAAAGAGACGTTTGTTCAAGTTTTTTTCAATATGAAGAATTTTTGTGTTATTATAATCAATTGTATGATCATTTTCAATAGAATGTTTGGTTAATGCACATGAATTTTGTCTCATATTTCTACAATCACTTTTGTGTAGAGCTATTCGTGTTTTCAAATTATTTTTTGTTTGACCAATATATTTTAAATTGAAAGATGAAGATCCACTTTTTAAAAATCTCACGTAGTGTACGAAATTCCTTGCAATGATTGTGACAAAAAATATATTGGTCAAACAAAAAATAATTTGAAAACACGAATAGCTCTACACAAAAGTGATTGTAGAAATATGAGACAAAATTCATGTGCATTAACCAAACATTCTATTGAAAATGATCATACAATTGATTATAATAACACAAAAATTCTTCATATTGAAAAAAACTTGAACAAACGTCTCTTTTTGGAAATGACTGAAATTAAAACGAGAAAAAACAACATGAACAAAAAATCAGATATTGAAAACCTCAGTAAAATTTATTCGTTTCTATTAAACAAATAAATACATCTTGTATATAACTTTCATCAGTGAAAAGAACACTATGAATTTCCAAATCAATAACTTCACCTTTCATTGTCAAAATTTACACATCTCATGTTTTATCTTTACATTTCATTCACAAAAAAAAACCTCAAATAGCACAAGTATGTACCTTCTATTTTTATATTTATACTTTTTGATGTCCATTTTATATTGTAGCCCTCGAAAAAGCTAATAAAAATTAGCGAAAGCTCGGGTAGCTAAAAAGAGTAATCTTTTTCTTCAGACCGAAGCCCTGATATAGAAAAAACAACTTTGTGTATATATATATATATATATATATATATATATATATATATGGGGACAGATTGTGAGGTGAAATTGTGGTTGGGGAAAATCTGATCCTAATATTAGGATATTTACTTGTCAGCTGATGCCTGGCAATAACATTAACTTTGTAATAGCCATTTGTTAATCAATATTTATTTCATATCTAACATTATGAATGATTGTGACCTCGGCCAAAGTACAATTTTTTTCCCGAGAAATTGTTTACCTTGACTTACATGATGAAAATGAAGCTTTTTTCCGTCTGCATGTAATATATTACCGTTTTCTCAGCTGTTTTGAAATTGAACATCCCTATTGTTTCATTAAAAAAAAGTGGATCATACCAATTATCATAATCTTCCGGTATTTCACTCAAACAATAATTGTTCCGGAAAATACCTAACCACCACTCGATTTTAATTGAAGAATAGGGATGATTGATTATGAAAAAGTAGCCAGAGGTAGGAAGTAAGAACTCATCTATAAAGAAAACAAAATATTAAGTCTGAAGGTGACCTTGCGAATAAATACCTACTACCTACCTACATGTATAAAGGTATTCCGATGGTGTTTTGATACTGCAAAAAGGTTCAATGAATCGTTTCATAGGTGATCTTGCAAACAAATACCTCACATGTATTTTTTACGATAGTTTTTCGTTTTGAAAAAAGGGTTTCTGGCCTCCTAGGTAGGTCGAAACTTTCAACGAAAAAGAGGAACACTTCAGTTTTACTTGTCTCTTGTTCAAAATCCACAGAGATATCAAGAAAATTCAAGACCGTCCAGCCTATACCATCATTAGAAGGTATCAATTCAATTTTTATTTTGTGTGTACGAATCTCTCGCATTTAACCTTCAAACATCGACCACACATCTGGCAACGCCGCCATTCGAAAGCATCGTTGGCAGAGCCTGCTTTATGCAGTATGCATGTTGGCGTTTCCCCCCTTGCGCCACCCTGCCGGCAAACACATCAATTATTATATCGGATGCATTTTGAATAGCTAACGGTAGTACATCGTCTCTCCCGCTCCTACCTTTCTCTCTCGCTCGTTTCACTGCGAAGGCTAGCTAGAGAGAGATTCGCTTTGTATATTTTTCACGTGCCTTTCGCCGATACAGATCGAGTGACGTGTGCATGCATGCATTTGTTTTTGTACTTTTCACGACGCACTCCTCTCGTTTCCGTGATCGACACTCGTTTTGTAGACCGGCTTTTGTTCGCGGTTGAAATTCCAGTTTCGAAATGGCTTTAGTTATGTTGGTTCGCGGGTAGCTGTGAATGATTGAATGTTCGCTTCGAATTCTGAGTGTACTCGGCTTGTGTTTGTCGTCTATCAAATGAGACTTTGCCGAAACGTTGTGACAATTATCCTTCAGGGGATCAAAACCACAGAACACGGAATGAAACCCGAAAAAACAACTCATCATATATATATATATATATATATATATATATATAAAAAACACAAAAAAAACAAAAAATATATATATATATATATATATATATATATATATATATATATATATATATATATATATATATATAATATATAATTGTTATGATTTATCCTTTGGAAAATCCCAATTCTGACACCACTGTTACGATACTCCTTGGGTTCGTCGATTAGAACAAACAACACTAAACTTCTTTTATTATAACTCTCTATCACAATACAATACAACACAATCACTTAAATCGCTCCGATAACTTTCCAATGCTCGTTCGCTACTGAAACTCTCTGTACTAACAATTCTCCTTCCCCACAAAGCTCTGCTCCACTTAGATCTCAATAACTTTCGTCACTTAGCTCTGAATAAAACTGCCGAATCACTAACTTTCTGTAATACCAATTCTCTCCACTCAAAAACTCTGTCTGCGTCGAAGTCTCTCTCCCATATTTATACCCCTGCGTACGCCTGTGAAGAATCTTCGCGAGAAGCCCCGATGACGTGTCTTCAGAATTCTTCTAGGCGCGGATATCTTCTATATAAAATGATTTCTGCTTACGCGATCTCCAGAAAATAGACGTTCGCTACGACGTTCGATCCCTCGCCTTACGATATTTACAATATATATGACTAGAGACAGACCTAGGAAACGTAACAATTTTATATATATATATATAATATATAATATATATATATATATATATATATTTATATATATATATATATATATATTTATATATATATATATATATATATATATATATAATTTATATATATATATATATATATATATATATATATATATATATATATATATATGTATATACTTACGTAATAGTAAAAAATGAAAGGCAAATCTGATTTTATGATGTTTGCCTCCTCCTATTCATCATAATATCATTCAAAGGAGGATTTTGTTGTAGACCACTGTTATCTATCCAGTTTCAAGATCGAAACTTCTGAGAATTTTGTTAACATTAATAATTTCTTTGAAAAGTACACAACGATCTGAATAAAAAAATCAAACAACCATCAAAAATGTTACAGTAAAAGCATTCCGGGAGAATTCCAGGAATATTAGCCTATAAGCTTGGAAAATTCGAAGAGCCAACAAAATTATCCGATACTGCGATACGAACCTGTTATTACATAACTTCGTCATGTACTGTCGTGTTTCGACACCAAACACAAGCGATAAATAACGCCAATATCAAATTTCCTACCCCGAAGACCAAAATAATAAAACCTCCAGCATGAATAATGACCCTGGTGAAAAATAGCCTGGAAGACAGCGGTGAAATTTTTCGATCTCATTGTTCAATTCCTGTTTGAAAATACAGTTTCATTTCTGTTATCGAAGCTAACAAGCGCAAGTCGCTAGCATCTTGGCGTGGGGAGTTAGTTTCATCTTATATAGCTCATTTAACTCACTAATTCACCAAACCCTATATTCACCGCTCAAGAACTGAAAATGATAGAACTGAAAACCATACCAAAATTGTAGTAATCGTTCTGACTCCAACCAGCAAAGCGTCTGCACCAAGCAGAACAGAATGTCCCTACAATCTAACCTATGACTTCGTTAATAGCTTTTCCCCATATTCTGTATAGTAATGGTGGATACTGTATAGACCGTGGGTCTACACAGTCTATATGAATTGTTGAAAGTTGAAAAAGATGTTGAATATGTAACTGTAACTTTTCTTCTTATTTATGGATGTTGCATCTTCTGATATCCTCTCAATAAATGCAGGTGTTCCACAGGGCTCAGTTCTAACGCCCACTTTGTTTCTGCTTTATATCAATAATTGCTGGAGGAAACATCTTATTCTGTGCACAGTTCGGCAGACGACAACAATCTTCAAACTATCTTCTCTTTCATAGTCCCCTCATCAGCACGAGAAACAAAAATTCATTGATGACTTGGAAAGGTTTATCAAGAATAACAAAAATAAAACAATAAAAGATGAAAAATCGGGGGTTTATTAATTGCATTGTGGATCTTGCTCCAAAGTATATATTGGCCAGCCAGGTAGACCATTCAAAAGCCGCATACGTGAACATCGTATGAATTATGAAAAGAAAACAACTCATTCATCATATGCCAATCACATTTTGGAGGAAGGCCATGACTTCGATAAAAATTTCAAAATTCTGCATGTTGAAAATAAGGGTATTTGACTTAATTATTTAGAATTTTTGGAAATCAATAAACTGAAAAATTCAAATTGTTTGCTAAATGATCAATTGGATCTCAATAGTTCCCCTTTGTTGAACTTATTCAATTAATAAGTAGTAACAATGTTCAAATATCATAATCATTATCAGTTGTAATTCTAGGAATCAGTATCAGTGTATAATTTCAGGAATCAGCATCAGTTCATAAGTTTAGGAATCATCATCAGTATCAGTTGTATTATTCTAGTAATCAAGGATAATTAGAGTAGGCCCTGATGTATTTAAGGAGCTTTCAATAAAGAATAATTGGACGGAGTTATGCAGAAAGCTACCAACCCACAATATAACAAATATTGGGTTGGGTGCGTATTCGGGTGATAAAATACGCGTTCTTCATTCTGTGAAAACCTACCAAGCCCCACTTGATTATATACCCCAGAGTATGTAGAATAGAATAAAATTTAATTATTTCTCATATCGTATCTTTTGCTTCAATTACCCGCTCTACAAAATGCAAAAACCAACCAATCCATAAAAACTCGCCATTTTCACCTCTATTTTATATTTGGAATATTAAAACATACCTAAGATATCAAACGACATATCTCAGATCCAAAAAAAGTTACGAAGTAGTAGCTAAACAACCTACAGATTTTTTGAATCAATTAAAACTTTAGAGCTGATTATCTCAGTTCGTTACTATTGAGGGTTGGTAGCTTCCTGCATAACGCCGTCCAATTTAGTGTTTAAATACATTCGCTTGATAAAGATACAGTGTATCGAAACATGTCGCGAAGACAATAAAATTTTGTGGAAATTCAATCGTGTTCTACCTTATAGCGTAATAACTATGGATTTCCATCAAGTAAAGGCCACCTCAATCCAAAAAAAAAATTAATCTCTTATGGAAAAACCATGTGAGATCGATCGCTAAAGGTGCTCTCCAGGAGCTTGAATTTCTATTTCTTGTGAGAGAATACTTCTCGTCAGCTTCCAATCATCTACAAGACACAGATACGGCCTCCTGTCTTGGAATATAGTTCTCGTGTATGGGGCTCGGCACCAAAACTTTAATTGATGCTGCTTGATTCTATTAAGAGAAAGGCAATCCGTCTTGTTGGTCACAGACTTGCTCACTGCATTGGAGCATCGTAGAAGGGGTCGGAGATTTGCCTCTCTTCTAGGTATAGATACTTCCACGGTGGGTGCTCTTCTGAATTGTCGTCAGTCGTTTCACCTTTGGCTGTATTAACCCGACGAGGTCATAATTCCAAGCCCTTCGCTGTGAGCTTGGAGACCTGTCGAACATCTCTTTTCAATAGAACAGCTGAACTTTGGAACTCCTTACCGAGGGTGCTATGGTTAAACACTAACTGACTCGGTGCTGCATGCTTTCTATTTTTTTTATAGTTGAACAATGACAAAAACATTGGTGAGTCGGCAAAATAATTGATTGTTTGTGCAAGTTCTCTGGTAACACTAGTGAAAAGGTTTGATAATGAAGAATATATTCGAGAGAATACTCATGAAAGATAAACAATGAATTATTAAAAATTCGCTCAGGAAATTGTAAACCCGCCTCCCGGGCTAAGAGTTTTATCCAACGATTCATTTGGTCTCTTTCTACCTATTCCCCTCTCTCTTCTGCGCTTTGCATTCGCTCTCGAGACCGAGACGATATTTTACAGGAAGTGCCTTTCAGAACCTCTTTACATAAATAAGCCATTTTATGAATAAGGCAAGGAACGTTTTATAAACTCACTTTGTAAATAAAAGCAGGTAGGTATCTGCGAGAGAAAATTCCTTATTGGGACCGAATTCAAAGGCGCTCGAAAGTAGGTATACCGAGCTGTTTAATTCGCCCTGGACGATGTTTGTAGAGTTGTTTTGGTTTTCGTTGCTCGCCGACTGATATTCTTTGTGGAAATTCCTCGGGAAAATCATGGGGGCTGAACGAAAAGATTCCGGGTAGAAGGGATTTGATTCTTTGAAACTGTTTTTAATATTGGTTTTTCCCACAGGATTTGATTGCTTATGGATAAAAAAATATGTCTCGAAATTTCAGACAAGAGGCTCAGTTTTCGAAGCTCTTCATATTGATGATATTCTTTGCGGTATTTCTTGAGCATCACTGAGAGTAGTGCTTACTTAACCATGGTTAAAATTCACTAGCAAATTTGTGATATATCAAGTACTTTGTTTGATAAACTACGACTGTGCATCAATCAATGATAAATAGACAAAAGGAGAATGTTTCGAAATTACCTTCTTTCATCGATGTATCTCATGAGATAGTTCTATAGTCATTCGTGCTCTGAATTGCGCATGGGCAAAAGCAAATTACACTTTCATTGCGAAGAGTTGGATTTTCTGGAGTTGAAGTGTGAGTGAAGATGTTTGTGCATGAAATAATCTACTGAAAATCTTTTATAGTGGAAGTTGAACTTGAAGTGCTTAAAGCCACCTTAAAATACAATTTATTGTGAACTTTACCTCTTTTTGGATATCTGTATGCCTTCTTCATAGAATCGGAACAATAAAGACATATTATTGTCAATATTACAAATCTCAACTTGTTTGTTTTGTATCACCTTAGGAATGAAAAATGTCACCAAACTTCAATAAATGACCGATACCTGTTTCAGCTATTGCCAACTTATCCAACTCACATTCATTGTTGTCCAGAAAAACTATGATCTGAATAAAATACTGTTACTTACATGTAGTCATTAATGAATTTTTTGTCAACATCTTGCAGTTCGAGGTCATCAAAATACAGAGAAGTACTATTTCAAAATAATAAACAAATACAACATATCTTGTTACTTCATTGAGGCGGGGAATCCCTGGAGTATTAAGAAGAGATTTAACAGTTGACAAAGTGGTCATTCCAGGTAGGAAACAGGTGCGAAGCTAAAATACTGAACGTAAACAAACAATGGTTTTACCTTGAAACGTTGAACGTTCAGAGAAACAACGTTCGGATGCCAATATACTTTGAGAATGTTATCAATACATGAAAAATTATTTCTCACAAAATTTTTATAACAAAATGAATCACAGCTGAGGTTGCTAAGAGTAATTAAGGGGTTTTCTCGATGAGGTCTGGAAGACAGAAATAAGAGTCTTTAACCCGGCAGGACTCGCACTGTTAGATAAAATCTAACATTTTCAGTTGCACTACAGACTTTTTTTTTATCTCTTGTCAAATTGATTTCATATTTTAGGAATGCATTCTATAGAATTCCTTTACCAGTTCATGCTTGTTGGGGCGTGAGTGGGGGGTTGTGGTGGCTCCAAATAAATTAAAGTTAGTAATAATCTAACGTGCTTTTCTCCAAATTGTTGGTAATTTAAATCTTAATTAGCAGGTACTTTTTTAATTTTTTTGCTTTTTCCTTTATTTATTTGAGCTTTTCTACAGAAAAAAAATGGATTCTAAAACTGAACAGCGGTTTAGAACAACTCCCCCTCTTTATAAAAATGAGGATAATAATTGCAACAAAAGTGACGATTAAATTTGAATAATTATATATTTTTCTTTGTTGTTTTTTGAAATTTGAAAATATCTAATCGAAAAAAAATTTAAAAGATTTTTTCCCAAAAAAACACAGTTTGAAAAAATCTCTACCCGCGCGCCCTCGCTTTAAAAAAATTTTTCCCCCCGCGCGCCGGGGGAAAAAAATTTTTGCGCCCGGGCTCCCCCCCTTTGTTAGGGCCCCCGGGCTCCCCCCGGTTAAAGAAGATTTTTCAGGACCATATAGCAGAAAAGTCAAAGTATAAAAGTAACCATGGAATGCTTTAGGCCTCATTAGAGAGTAAAAATTAATTTTTCAAAGACGTATGCCATATTACGCATTTTTGAATGAAAAGGAGTGTGAGAAAAACTTTCGTTTACAAAAACATGACCAAATTTTTAAAATAGAAAAAGCAATCGTGAAAAATACCGGAAGTAACGTATTTCTGAGTGATGCCCATATATGTTTCATAACAGTCAGTTAACAATAAACAAAGAAAGACTACTCATCACACGAAAAATGTTTTTCAATAACAATGCGTTTCTTCACTGAACGATACTTAATCTTCAATGAAATGATTAATTACTTACAATAAAGACAGATAACAGCTTTCTATCCATGTAAGTTGAACTACGAGAGAGTTCAATGAACTTTATTATGAGGGAATACGAATAAGGAAAATGTACAAATCGTAAATTGTTTCAATCTTCAGATTCACACGAAAACACAATCGTGCAAACCAAGGAAGAGAAGATGAAAATGCGTATAAATATTGAATTTTTCATTGAATGGTTTTATTGGCTGTTTCCAGAATTGGTCGTTGAATCAAGTTCTATGAAAAGAAGTCTAGACAGATTTATAGAATTTGTAAGCTTTCGCGAAACGAAAAGACAACAAACGTTTTACTTGTGGATTGTATTATAATCGGCAACGTTTCAACGATAAAACACGAAACCGCTCTGCAAATGATACATTTCTCCGGCTTTCTGTTTGAATGTCCGTCATGCACCTCGAAAATGGAGTAACCTTTGCCAACACAGTAGTCGGTAATAGACCTACTTGAAATTCAGTTTGCAGAAGACGGCGACAGGGAGAAAGAGAGAGAGCGTCTGCAGACATGGCATGTTTATGTTCGAAGTCGGGTTGCTCCATTATAGTACGGAAGGAATTGCTGCATTTTTTCTGGGAATATCGTATGGAATGAATTTAATTTTCGGCAGTTGATAATATTTTTTTCTACTCGCACTATTTTGAACAGTTCTCTACGTAATTGGCAGCTGTTAGGTTAGGTTAGGTAAAAAGTACTATGAAAATCAAATGACGTAAAAGTGTTGAAAAAGCGTTGAAAAACTAGATAGGTTAGTAAAAAAAAATATATAATTAATAACAGACATTTTTTTAAGTTATAACGACTACCACTCAACAAAGCATTGTCGACCAGATGAACGGAAAGATTGGTTCAAACGTAACGCTACTTCCTGTACTAATAACATAACTATATCATATACTGCTAAGTAAGCGGCCCAATTTGGCACACGGGAAGGTCGATAGAGATATTTCAGAATAGTGAGTGAAAAAAATCATTGAATAAAATTCGATAATGAAAAATGAAAGGGAAGTCTTTAAAAAAACTCTATATCCAAAAAAAAACTGATTTTTCGGGATACAAAGAATGCTCAAACAAAAAATAAATGACAAAAAAAAGTAAGTTTGTTGAAATTGAAAAAATAGAAAAAGACAATAAATCAAATGATGTCGAGCAAAAATGGAAAGATAAACATTTTGATGAAAATTAGAATCTAGTAAATCCCAATGAAAATAAGAATAAAAAAAATCGAGTAGGGAGAAACAGGGTCGACAAGATTCGAACAATTGGATCGTTTGGTTCAATTGCAACGCTTTCTCCCGTACTATTAGCATTTCGATAGCATACATTGCGAAGTCGGCGGCCGAATTTGGCGCACGGGAAGGTCGAGATAAGCGGCAATACGCCTTTGATTTGCATACAAAGGGTCGTTTTCCCTAGTCGCGGTGCAATGTTGCATTGAAAACTGGCTCGGCTGTTATCCGCAGCCGAGGCGATAGAGGAAGAGGGAAATTGAAATTTACGATGCCAGATCCTGCCGGGGACTGAATTCCAGTAATTACACTCGGGCAACTAACTACACGATAATCGGGAATGATTACTTTTTTAGTTGAAGCGTGCTGGGCAAACCAATCTGGAAAGTTCTCCGAAAGTTTTCTCTTTTTCATTATATTTGTTAAATATGAAGGCGGATTCAGTGAACGCATGATGCAAAACTTACGAAAATTACATCTATCCTCTTGTTGAAGAATCTCATTTCTATTACTTTATTAATTCATATTCGATAGATACTATCAATAAACCAGATGTGGCAGTTACCAGCTAAAAGGAATGAAATTCTTTTTTGCCGTTTGTATATCAAATTTCAATGATTCCTACAAAACGTTCTCGTTTTTTTAAAAGTACGTTCCGAAAATATTAACAAAATTACCCTAATACCAAACCGATCCTACTGGCACTTGATGCGCCTTTCGCTAACAAGTTATCTTCAGTCTTCAGGAGAAGAAGATTGATATACACAGAGAGTGTTCGTATTTTTTTAACTTTACTTCTTTCACAGAAGTTTTAATTTCTTCTTCTTGATCCGGTGAAGAAGAAACCCAACAAATAATTTCTCAAAAAACATCATACAATGTGTTGCAGGCAAGAAGCAGAAGTTTTGCTCGGTCCAACCAGAATTTCGTCAATTAATTATTATAACTAGTTTTTCAACTTTGAATAGCGGGCTGAATGGGATAGGCCCGCACCATTCATACTATTTTTACACTTGGCTACTTCTACACTCAAATGCATGGAGCAGCCTCGTATCATATACATCTTTAATCATTGGCCACAGCATGCTAGGCGACACTGTACTCTCCTACCTTATCGATTTAATGTGTGAATAATGTTTCTTAAACCGAATTTTTATAGCACACCGACTTAGGCCAATGTATAACTGATGTCATGATTCCTCGACTTTTCTGTGTTTTCAAATTCATTTTTTTTTGGTTACCAAAAGTTATTGTGATTTATAAAAAGTTTTATATGTCACTTTCACATTTACTATTTTGAGAATATATAAAAATTTCATTTTTCAAATTAGTGTTGGAAACTTGTGGCTTTTTGAACCTTAGGATCAATAACATGAATGAATCTTTGTTAAAGCATTGACATTAGTTATGAATAATGCTTGAAAGGCATGAATATTCAACAAAGAACAAGAAGTCTCGAACCTTCAAAAGGCTATGAGAATATTTACCAATTGTTTCTCAGCTTCAAAATGCATAGAAATCCTCAGTGTTTGCACTTATCATTTCCACGAAAGCACTCGAC